>JAZGTK010022364.1:0-10295 GCA_036877625.1 Ambastaia sidthimunki | reverse complement strand
TTTTTTTTATTCTTTCTGTCTTACAGTATTGAGTATCCGTGGAGCTCAGGAGGAGGAGCCACCAGATGCTCAGCTCATGCGACTGGACAACATGCTGCTAGCTGAGGGCGTGTCCGGACCTGAAAAAGGGGGCGGGTCTGCTGCAGCTGCAGCCGCTGCTGCTGCGGTGGGCGGGACCGGGTCAGATAACTCGGCCGAACACTCAGACTACCGGGCCAAACTGTCCCAGATCCGTCAGATCTACCACACGGAATTAGAGAAGTACGAGCAGGTAAGAGAACAGATGCTGAGTCTGGTCTTCATCACAGTCACAACATGTACGAAGTTGTAGTAAAATTGTAGCAGGACAAACAGACTTCCAAAAAACATGCTGTTTTGATGTGACCAGCTTGGTCTGGAGATACAAGAACAGGAGAGCACCTCCTGTAGATGAGTTTATATGCACAGCGATCGATACATTTGCCGCCCTTCTGTGCATGTTCAGGCGTGTAACGAGTTCACCACCCATGTAATGAACCTGCTGAGAGAGCAGTCTCGCACTCGGCCTATCTCGCCCAAAGAGATCGAGCGCATGGTGGGCATCATCCACCGCAAGTTCAGCTCCATCCAGATGCAGCTCAAGCAGAGCACCTGCGAGGCCGTCATGATCCTGCGCTCACGCTTCCTAGACGCCAGGTCTGTACACACTTGTGTGTAAAAGTATCTTCTCATACATTTTAATATGATATGTGAAGTGAAGAATTGATCAAATATAGGACAAAATGTCTTTGCATAGCAGGTGTGAAGATTTTCCAAAAATGTTCCTTTTCTTTTACCTTCTCTTTTCTGTCTTTCTTTATTGTCCTATATTCTCTGTAATCTTCCATTAGACGAAAACGGAGAAACTTCAATAAGCAGGCCACAGAGATTCTGAATGAGTATTTCTACTCGCACCTCAGTAACCCGTACCCCAGCGAGGAGGCCAAGGAGGAGCTGGCTAAAAAATGCTCCATTACAGTATCACAGGTGAGACGCAACAAGCCACACCTTCGACTGCACTGGGCCTTGCTGCAGCTTAAACTGGCCAATAACTGCCTAAGTACAGAACATTTAATAAAGACTAAAAATATTGTGACAGAATGTTTTAATCCAGCACAAACTTAAAGTTCATAATTCAGTGAACAATGTTTAATTGAAAGAACATTCAATTAAACTGAACTAAGCATTTCTATTGATTTCTACATGAATTTTTGGTCTTCCCAGGTGTCCAACTGGTTTGGAAACAAGAGGATCAGATACAAGAAAAACATCGGCAAATTCCAAGAGGAAGCCAACATGTATGCCGCCAGAACCGCAGCTACCGCAACCAACGTCTCCACCCACGGCAGCCAAGCCAACTCGCCTTCCACACCAAATTCAGCCGGTGAGTGCTGTGCTAACACTCCACACACAGCTACACAACATTGTGTTTGTTTGCTTGTTCAGTTTCCAACCAATTTCAGGATGTCTCCGTTATAGCTTTTCCTGTTCTTCTCCAATACAGTAATTGTAGTGTGATTATATTATTGTGAGCGAGTCATTGCAAATCACGTCTGAGCTACACTGAAAATCAATTCATGGAATTGTGTTTGTTACTGGTTTAATGTCACCATCTGAAACAGTGTGTAGAGAAATAAGTCATATGTAGGTAATGTTTTAAATATTCCACAGCTGCCAACCTTCAATGCACCTTATACTGTAGTTTTCCCATAATGCATCTCTGAGAAACAATGAGAGACAAACCTCTCCACTGTTCTTACCCTACATCAGCCATTGCCCTGCAGCGTATCTCACGTAACAAGACTTTAAAGCGTTTTTTAAACATCAAAAATTCAGCTCTTACTCATCAGTTTCTTCTTGCCTAGACTTTGTTTTTCTTGAGTGTTCCAATATTACTAAACACTTTTTTGGTATTTTTATGCTGGTGTAAACACACTTAAGGTACCAGCCTGCCTGGCCACTGTTGTACAGATGACCTCACGGATGTCATTAGGACTAGATGGTCAAGCCTTTTGTCTTATAGCCTTGAAGTGATTAGAGCTCCATGTACATTTGATTAGTGCCCTGCAGCGTTTTAAGAGGAAATTAAGTTAAGCCATGCTGTTTCTTAAACATCTAGGGAGTTCTCCTCCATTAAAAGACAAATAGCATTCTTTGATTCCTTATGTGACTCAATTAGCACATTCTAAATAACTTGGCTACAGCAGCAGTGTAACTGCAGTACTGTCCATTGTAAATGTGCTGTAGTATCAATAGCAGCCTCTTTCTTCTTCATCTGTTACTGTTCTTGAAATACTTTAATTATTATAGATTTTTGCGCTAAGCTAACATTTGCTTGTGGCATTTACACTCCTGCAAAACCCAATGTACTGTCTACAGGCATCATTCTAAGTAAAAAGGAACTCCAATTGCTATTAATCTCGATAACCAACAACATGATATTACAAAATGCATTAAGAATTACAGAAATATTGGATGAATTAGTAGATGTTCAGTTATATTAATTTTTTTTCTATATTTTTTTAATATTGAAAGAAGTGTAAGCATGTATCATCAGCATTTCTCATCACTTTTTGAAAATGGTGTAGTGCATTCTGGGATAGGCTATTGTGTATATGCAATGCTACTTTAGAATGTGGCCAAAACAAGGCATGTAAATGTTGCTTCCTACCCTTTGGAACAGTTTATGTCTATGTCTTAACAGTTAGTATATGTAGGCAACTCTTTAGGTTTCTAAACAGAGGAAATAACTTTTGCCTGTAAAGTTCTTGGCACATAACTTTCATATTTATATAGTAACAACTCTGCGCTACTAACCCTCTTTACTAAAGACTTACTGTTGCATGACTGTGTTTCTTGTCTTTATCTATCTTCTTCTTTCTGTCCCTCTTTATTTCTCTTTCTCTTGCCATTTTTTCTCTTGGTCTTTCTTACTCTTAGGTTCCGCTGGTTCTTTTAACATGAACTCCGGGGACTTGTTCATGAGTGTGCAGTCTCTGAATGGGGACTCATACCAGGGGGCCCAAGTGGGGGCCAACGTTCAGTCACAGGTAGGGAGAGCTGCTAGGATAGAAGGCAGATGACCGTAACTAATTGCATTCAGTTAAATCCAATCACACATTGTGCTGTCATAATGGCAGTTCTGATTTACTCCTCTCACAAAATCAAGTCTGGGTGGCGGAGATTTACCCAGCAGGCCTTGCTTCATTGTTACTCAAATTCCTTTGTGGCATTTGTTGAAATTCTAAGAAAGTACTTTGTGAATTGTGCAGCTGTCTTTTTGTGGGGTGCTTTTGTTAATTGGCCTTTGTTTTTTTAAGGAATTTTTTTACGTGCAGATTTTGAAAATAATTTTTTTGTGTATTTTTTTTAATACAGAAGGCGCCTGCTTTATCACAATGGCGTGCTCTGTCATAACTGTTCATATAGTCATTGTTCTGTTATATATCATGTCTTCATCTATGTCACAACAAAGTTCATCTCTCATCTTTATCCTGCTCATCTCAGTGACCGACGCGTGTAGGATTTTTGTTAACAACAGGCCTTTCGACCTTGAGAAGGGACAGAGGTTACAGTTTGCCTCAAGCGCTCGCTGCTCTGTGGCCATTGTCAACTTCCAAATGAATAGACCATCAAAGACAGTGTTGGAAACAATACAGCACTTATCAGTGGGTTTGCGTATCTGTCATGCTGTCACAGCCGCCACCGCGGCTGCCTGACCTTGCCCAGCACACTGCAGTCCAAACACGGGCTTCTTCCGTTTGTTCCCTTTGACGTTACTATTGTTTTTTTCCCATCTGAATTGGCTCCTCCAAAGGCTCGGGTGCCTCATAAATATTCAGTGCTGGAATCCCTGAGGAAATTTGCTTAAATGAGTTCATGTGGTGCAAGAATTATATGAGAGAGATTTTACACAAGGTTATTTAGCGTGTTTTGATAGTGCTGAGTTGCTGTATATGCATAAACTGGATTAGGTTGTTGGGTTCCGTTGGATAATTTAGTTTTACATTTTTTAATTTAGTCTTACATTTTATTAAGTTTCCAGGCACTTTACACAAATGTGGAAAAATAGGGCCTGATACTCTGATACTAAGAATAAAGACTTTTTGCTTAGTTAACAAATGGTTAGTTAAAAAAGGTTCTGTTAGTTAAAAAAAAATTTCTGTTAATCTCAGAAGGTCATTCTCAATAATATATGAGCTTTTTTATTTGAGATATTTATGTTGTAACATGTTACCAAAATGTGAAATGTGACTGAATACAAAAAAATAAAAAAATAAAATTAAACCCTTTTTGTCAACATTAAATTATACTTTTTCATGGAATGCCATTTGAATCCTATTGTTTTTTTTACATTTGATTTACAAAAACTTTTTAAATTCACACCCATTTGTTAATAACACTGTAAACATGATTGTACAAACAAATTGTGTCTTTTGTTCGATATGGGCAACACAAATATTTCATGCAGTGTTTGGTGACCTTTTCAGTTGCCAATACCGTTTCTATATCAAGGGTGACCTTTTTTCAGCACAAACGTCTTTGTTTGCATCAGTATTGTCTGACGTGGTCTTTTGTTTGTTTGTTCTTTCTGTCTGCAGGTGGATACTCTTCGCCATGTTATCAGTCAGACAGGCGGATACAATGAAAGCCTAGCTGCCAGTCAGATATACAGTCCACAGGGCATCAATGTAAGTCCAAACCGCCATTTTGTCTGTTTTGTGTCTTCTTCTTTTGTACCTGTAATCCCAGAACCTGTGTCATCTTGATATTAGGTGTAGGATATTAGTGTGTGTGTGTGTGTACACATAAATATGTCTGGTAATAATAGTTGGTGCAACAGTCTGCTTGTGTTCAGTGTAAACACAATATAATTAGGTTGCTACGCATTGTTTCCATCTTGCTGTGTTAATACAGAATCCACATTTGTGTGCCTATATTGGTTATGTTACAACTTCAAATGTGGCTTATCTAATCAAAGTCTTCTGTTTGTAATTATGTTTATAATTAAATTGTTTATAATTACCACAATGGGATATAATGTAGAACTGTTTATGCGCCCATGTGATACATACTATATCATAAAAAAAGAGCCTATTGTGAAAATAGAACTATATTAATTTAATCATTCTATGATATAAGAATTTAATTACATGACCCCAGCTGGGTGGTGTCTTAGTTGCCAGGGTGCCTGTTGCCCTGGCACCACTGATCAGTGTCACCATGGTGACCATGAATTTAAACATCGAACATTGCCAGCATTACTTTTGCATCTTCAGTCACACAAAAACCAACATCATCAAACAAGCGGGGACCCGGGTGCTACTCCCACCATTCAAACTCTGTTTTGCATACAAAAACCTATATTGGTCTAATCCAATGCAGCTTTGAGTGTTAACCAGAGGACCACAGCTCAAACCATCAGTTTTCAACCGGGTGAGGATTGTTTAAGAGAGAGAGAGACAGAGAAATGAGAGCACAAGCGGCAGAGGCCAGCATGTAAAATCCATAGCGACAAGCCGTGTCGCCAGTAGAGGAAATTGATCAGACAGTCTCAAGAGAAGCTTGAGTAGAGATTTGGGACAGCAATCCAAGCGCATTGGTCATATCACACATCTGCCACCTTAACAGCACTGACAGGAAGCCAGCAAAGTGTGAGGAGGGAAAAAAGGCAGAAAGACAAACACACAAACACGGTCCCTCTAGAAGCAGAGCCCAACGCATCCTATAGAAGTGACCCAGCATTTCTGTGCCATTTCTGTCTGATGTGCGCGTGTTTGTCAGGACGACTTACTGCACCGCAAAACAACATCTTTGCTGTCACAATTTTATTGGTTGGAAGGAAATCTGAAAATATCTTCAGAAAAGAACTAGTTCAAAATTATAGATATATAAATATAGATTTTCTAAGGTACTTATATCAAATAGTGAGGTGCATAGATTTCAGACCACATTAAAAATATAATTTCCAAAATCTAATTTAAACCTTACTATTTAATACATCTGGAGAAACTTGTCAAGCAAATAAATGTTTTGAATATGAAATATTTAAGTTCTAAGTCAAATAAGTATTTAGCAAAGCAAACAAGCCCCTTTTGTCAAATCACGCTGGGATAATATAATTCAGATTTCATCATCAGAAATGTGTTTCCTAAATTTTACTTTGTAAGTTTTAGCTTTTATTATACACTGCCATATGTTTTAAATACATTTAGTTTTAAATAAAGTTTTAAAGGTTGTATGCTTATATAACTGTGTATGTGACAAATATAAATACTTAAAATCCTTGATCCTGGAGAAAACATCATGTGCATTTTGTCATTAGCAAAAGATGACATGCCAATCACTAAGAAAATCCTAATTTTTCAATTTAACTTTTCACTTAAATTGTTAAATGCTGAATATAATTTGCAATAGACTTGCAACCTCAGTCTTATAAATGTAAAAAATATATATTTATAGTTTTTGCATTTGTAATACATTTTTTGTGGTCATTGCAAAAAATTTATCCAGTATTGATTCATTGAGCCAATGATTAAAGCCAAAATATTCCTTTACATTATTAAAACATGTAGCTAAACTTCAAAAATAAAATAAATAGAAATACAGCAGTAGCTGAACATTTGCATGCTAACGTTGTGATAATGTAGCCTGAGAACGTGTCTCAATTCTTCAACAAATTTACTGTCTTAAATAACATGATGTTTTTCCTTCTCCACCCAGATAAGTTATTTCTCTTTATTCCAGTTGTGGATAATGACGGCCTGAGACCTAAAGCATTTATGTGGGGGCGCTTTCCTCTAGCCATGCGCTGTAATTATGCCTTTGAAATAGACATTGGGTGTCACCAAAGCTGAAGATTTGAAAAGTTTTTTTCTGTCTTGCTCTGCTCTTTCTTTTTTGATTACAGACTGCCTCTATCTAAAATAACAGGCTGTGAAAATAAGAGGCTGCCAAAGCCCATTTCTAGTCCTTTCTCTGATGGCATGGAAATTGCTATTAATGCCCCAAATGCTCTTTAGGCAACCTGTCTCGTGGACACGAAATGGCCTCCATTTTACGTGCCCATTATACTTTCATTCCTTTAGCCAATGTGATAATTTGCAATAATTGATTCCTCCATCATCTGTCTTTGAAAATCATGTCCTGAAAATGACTCGTTATTACTCGTAATAAGCAGCCTAATATCGTTCCCCTTACCCGTTTGCTTCTCGTAAATTTATTATTGTCTTGCTCATTGAATATGATCAATAAATGTCTAAATTTCCATGTCTAGTGGTTTATTTACTTTTTGTCTTTTTCAACCTATCAAAGGCAAACGGTGGCTGGCAGGATGCCCCAACACCCTCTTCAGTGACCTCGCCCACAGAAGGACCCGGAAGTGTCCATTCTGACACCTCCAACTGATCAGCAGCATCCATCCTCACAGCACGCTGGATCTTCAGACTGCTCTCGCTAAACATCTGCTACTCTCTGCAGACTGGCATTACAATAAAATCTGACACAGGTCATACACGGTCATCTACAGCACCTACTTATCACCATGGAACATTTGGAATACAAGATTTTCAAAAACAATTACGAATTTAAAAACAAAAAAAAAAATCAAAGATGTGTTTGTACAGTTTTCACAGTGTATTTTAGGTGGCACAGGACAGCTAACTAACCTGTGACTGTTTCATTTATTTGAGGCTATTGTTCATGATGAAACAACCAGTTGTTGTATTTCAATTTAAATGCTTCATTCTACCTCTCAGCAAAAGAAAAAACGGAAAAAGAATAAGAAATGCGAAAGAACAGTTTTGGTTTGTTTTTTAAAAAAAGCTTAATAACAGATGCCACTCAGTCATGTGTTGTGCTTGAGGGGAACCTCTCGTTCCCGGTACGTTTGATCATTATTGCCTCTTGTTAATTCATTGCTAATTAAAACTGCGAATTTTTGTTTGTTTGTTTTACATAAGAAAGTTGCTTTCTTCTGCACCCCGATATAAACAGATATTTCTTATACATTTTTGTATAAAACTCAACATTAAATTGGATGTATGGAGATCCCCTACACATACTGTAGTTAAAGGTGCTCTCTTGCTTTCAGCTGAGAGTCCAAACACAACTCTGTCATTGCAGATTTCATTCTGAGTCATTTCCTCACACTGTTTGTTTTTCAGTCAATGAAAATATAAGTGATTTCGGAAATGGCGGAAGCATGAAGTCATTATGGTCTGTAATGACATTTCCTCCCTGCTCTCACTTCAAATTGCTTTCAAATGTTCTCTTATTCTCTTACTCCCTAAAGTAAAGGAATTTGACATAAATATCAATATATTTTCTGTATGTCTTTTGCTTTATACAGTCGGATGCTCTTTGCTACCCCAAGTCATAAAAAACAAGCACTAATGTTTTGTTCTAAATCATTGTTATTACTGAATTTTTGTTCTAAATTAGTTAAATTAGTTTTACCCCTTTTTAATATTGATATAATATTTGTTATTGTAGGCAGCTTCCATTGACTTAAGACCTTGAGTTTTTACCTGACAGTGTAAATTGACAACATTATTGTTATTTAATATAATGTTTGAGAGCCAACTGTGAGTGTACAGTTTTAAAAACAAGCTTGCTGTACATTTAACATTACAGCCAGTGTTTCTTTTAACCAACATCGTTTGTAAAAACACTGTAAAAGAAGTATCAAGAAATATGTCACATCAAATATCAATGTCATAATTGTTCAAACATGATGAGATTTTCTCAGTTTTCTGTTTCATTTGTAAAGAAGTTGGTATTAGTATCAGACTCAATAAGGAATAATTGTGCTGTACCGTCTTCTGACCAATTTGTGTTGCTGATGCCACTATTTCGATTAAAAATGATGACTGATGTAACTATTGTCTAATTGAAAAAAATGATGTTGAAAAATCCAATAGATAACTAATTTGTGTTGAAAATATATCCCTGTCTGTCAGGGCTCCGGGTAATGAAGTTTGTTTTGCAGTACATTGAATCAGAATCCATTTAAATGGGGAAGTCATTACGATAATCAGATTTGGACATTTCAACGGTCACTCTTAGCGTGTTGATGCAGGTAACACTCTCTTCAACTGTTCAGTCTTTATGGACTGTTTGCCCCTAAATGCAAAAATCCAGCCCATTGGCTTTTAAAAACTGACCAGCCAATCATCTCTGCTTTGATAAATGTGTCATTAATATGACATCAGTGTCTAATATCATATGGTTCCTGTTTAATTTGTGCTCTCTAACAAGTGTTTTACCAAAAACATCATTTTGAACAATTGCCAAAAAAAAGCTATGGCTGTTTAATGGATTTGAGGGATGCAGTTTGGATTGTTCATCACTAAACACTATCAAAACCAAAAATGTAAAAACTGAAAGTAGCTTATGTATGTATAAGAAGCAGAAATATGTGACAAATATTTCATTGCCTTTTGTTTTCAATAATGACTGAAGTTTCTTTCTTTTTTGATATTTTTCTTGTTTTTATCATTTGTTTAGCTCTTATTGTAATATGAAAACTTATCATGTTGGACGAGAAATTGTTTTGTATTTAATAATCATTCGAGTTCATATGAAGATACAAACACACGTCATCTGTTATTCAAATGACAGTTTTTCACAAAAAAACACTCTAGTTTGCTGATGGTTGCCATTGTGAAAATGTATATATTTTGTGAAATAGACATGACCGCACTTACTATAAATGCATTGATAGACTACACAATTATGTACAATATGAAGCATTGAAGTCCAAACAATTGTGTTTGGCTTTTCTCCCACAATTCCCTCAAACATTGTCTCAAAATTGCCATGATTATCATCAATAAATGTTGTATTGCTCACTGAACAGTATGGACACACATCAGTATGTATTTTGTGAGATTCTCTGTTTTGTTACTAATTTTTATAAAGGCTTTACAGGGTTTGATGATTTTCTCATTTGCCAATTTATGTTTAGTGACCAATTTCTCATGCACTAATAGAGTAAAGGAATAAGGGAGACAGATGTATCACACCCATAAAAGGCACATTTGGCTTTAATTGAGTCAATCCTGGATTTTACATAGTAATAATCATTCTACTGATCTATTACATTTTAGGGTTGGCCCTTACATTAACAAATGATCCCATTTTGCTTTGTTGCATGTGTTTTGCTTAAAATAAAATACAGAAGTGTTTCGAGTAAATCCTGATGTATTTATTATACACTTTATTAGGGGTTAAGCAACAAAGGGGCAAAGACACTCAGTGTATCTGTTAGTGTTCTT
>JAZGTK010022363.1:0-10296 GCA_036877625.1 Ambastaia sidthimunki | reverse complement strand
AAAGGGTTTTAATCAATTTTGGTGGGGTTCAAGTTTCTGCAAATGTAGAAAGTGAAAAAGACTTTGTATATGTTTTAGAAAGTGTTACATTTCCTAATAATGTGTTTTCCATAAATCTGAGATTATAGGTTGTAAAACTGCTTAGTAAATGCACACAGTGTTCAGTGATTCACATACATTACATATATAACTTGCAGTCCGTTCAAGCGATACATTTCATCAGTATTTGTGTTCCTTGGAACTCAAACCCTGAACATCTGAGATCTCCAGTGAGCTCCACAGATCTGCAGAGTTGATCTCCAGCTCTAATGAATCTCACCTGAAGCAGCTGATCATGATCTTTCTCTTTGAGAATCAGTTTAATGCATGCACACAAGTTAAACCCTCCATGTGTTGTTCAGATGTATTTGCGGCAATTATGTCCCCAAACCAAATGAACCGTGTTCATTATATGATAAACAGCAGGTGTCATTTGCCTTCCAAATTAATGTAACCTTATTACGGTAGTTATGTCAGTATAATATAATATGTCACCAGTGTCCAGTAGAGGGAGCAAACATGATATAACACTTGATAAAAAGAGAATAATTATCTTGTCTGTATTTAAATCTATATGTTTTGATTCTTGTTATATAATTCTTCCACAAAAGGATTATTCTGCCTTTTAGGAGAATTCAGGTAAAAAATTAATTATATCTAGTTATATTTACATATGTATTACCTATAATTACCATAACAAACCTCATTAGACCATAATTCACTAATGTTGCATTTTATATAGATTAAAAACTTTGCTGAATTTGTTTTCTGAATAGGAAATTGAATAATGGAAAATGAGCATATTTGTATTGTTCGTGTTCTTTATTAAAGATAGTACAGTGTGTGTTTTCCACCATGCTTCATTTAAACTCGTGTCCAAACCGGATGTGAAGAGTGTAAATCAGACAGGAAGGAAACTACAGAGGGACTGAATAAAGGCCCTTCAGACTCACCTTCCAGCCTTTGTCAAACAAACCTTATACACATATATAAATCTAGAATAAAATACAGGTCATATAGAATACAGATATATAGATATTAAAACAAAACCACCAATAGCAAATGACTGTATCACTAAACATTTATTTATTTGCAAAATGATATTAAAAATCATGTCCAGAAGTTTCACAGAATGGCATTATTGAGAAATGACTGCTTGATACCTTGAGACCCCCCCCCAGCTGTGACGTCAACATCTCGCGATGCTCGGGGGAGGGGCGTGTCAGATTCCGAGAGAGAGAGAGAGAGAGAGAGAGAGAGAGAGAGAGAGAGAGTGGGCTAGAGGGGCGCTGTGGTAAGTTTGTAAACATTATTCTTCTGTCAAAAGTGTGTAATGAGCGAGTGCTTTTATTTGAAACGATCTCAGGTGTCTTTTAAATGTATTTACAAGGTTCGTCTGTGAGCGAGAGTAACTTTTATAAGGCGACTGCTGGGCTGTCAGACGGGTTAGTTACGGGCTGTTAACGAGCTCTGCGATTACAGTGTCCGGATAGACTGACTAGCGAGGGCAAAAATCAAGAAAAGTTTCCTCTCATCGTCATTTATTAGCCTGTGTATGATTTAACTGTATGACTTTCGATGTTGTTGGTTAATAAACAGGGTTCTTTGCTGAGGTGAATGTGTATATTAGACATGTATTACACAGTTTTTATTGTTTTTAAAGACTTTGTGCAAACTTGTCTCAGTCTAGCGGGGAGCATGAGCGGCCTGTACGCTGCAAGTACGTGAATTCCATCTTTTAAGTGGGGTTCCGTCCGCCAATCAGACGCAACTAACCATTGTGATTGACTTGTGCCTTAGCGAATAAGCCATCAGAGCTTTTTGATTGACGTGTCACTGACCAATCACAGCAAGGGTAGGGCGGGCACGTGCGGGAAAAGGCTGGGTTTAAAGTTGGCTGTTCGCAAGACGTCAAGTTAGCATAGATTTGCTAAATAGTTAGCGATGCTTCTTTTTTAGTGCACTAAGAATTAAAGTTGTGTTTTGTGTGTGAACTGCAGCAATCCAACACACAACTGAGTGTCGCAAAACTATATTTAAAACAAAACCTGGCCATTATGTTTATTGTTTAAGTTAACATAAATACACCTATAGAATGTGTACATTACTGTCATAGACATACATTCATGTTCAGGAACCGAAAAGAAAAAAAATGAGATTTTCAGATGTTTCTCCTCGTATTTTCAGATGAAGTAAATGAACATTCTTTGTTTTTAAGTTTTTACTGAGTTTCTAAGTTTTTGTAAATGTTTTATTTTAGTGCATGTGAACATCATCTATATGTGTGAGGACCTGTAATTGTAGATAGAGGTCATGTTGACATGGCATTTGTTGAATTTCAGTCATGTTACTCTGAAATGTCATATAATAATGTCTCATATAATACATCATCTTTACAGTAGACATGTTTTCATGTGCACTAGTGAGTTTTTGCAGCTGTTACAGTGACTAGTGAGAGTGGAGCTTTCACCTCTGTTGTGAGGTGTCTGCTGTAGCTCACAGCTTTTTAACTCTTTCACAATGTGTGCAATAAAGTTTTGCAGTTTTTTACAGTCTCATAGCAGCTTGAGCTCTTTCACATGTTAAAAATCTGCAGTTTCTGCATGTTTGCGTCATTAGTGAAATTGTGCTCAATGATTGAAAGTCATAACTGTGAATGAAGCACTATGTTATGATTATATAAGTTTCCTGGCAACAGTTGTATACAGGATAATGTTATTGACGGCATGCATGGATGGTTGTACAAATGCAACAATAGATCAAACCAAATAACAGACATGTTTCAAATACACAGCAGACCAAATAACAGTTTATTCTGCACACCTGAAATCATGTCATATTTGCTTTGCTCCAAAAAATGTGTCTGACTCTTAAAGACCTTGTTGATAGCACAAATGTACAGACACTTGTTCATTTAATAAATGAACTGTTACATATTCTTTTGGGGAACACTAAAATATAATATTTAAATTATATTTATTTGCCATCGTGCAGTTGTAATATTTAGATAAACGGCAGAATATGTCTGAATTGAGTTGGTATGTCCACCTGAACTCAATTAGAAGCAGTTTTAGAATTAGACTGGAATGTTACAGTGCATGTCAATGTACACACACACACACACACACACCACAGTGTTGTAATACTGCAGGTTCAGATTTTGTGGAGGTTTGATGTCACATGTTTTTTCTTTGGCTTGTGTCTGACTTTGTTACAGGCGGTAAAACAACATGATCTAGGAGATGATCAGTTTTATAGAGGATTTACAGTGTTTGTAGCAGAATTCAAGCCTGAGGATTGCGATGGGTTGCTTTGTGTATTTTCTCACCATGGATTTGGACACACTGCAGTCCTGCAGATGAAGATATAGAGTTTCATTTGTTCCATTTTACAGAGTTCAGCTTCTGAGGTTATAAATCCAGCTGGGCCGTATTCCTCGTCCCCAACATGTATGAGTCACAAAACCTTTGGCCTTTACTTGTGGCTACCCTTCCTCTCTTGTAAGAATGTTTTCCTAACGTTTCCATTAAGTTATAACATTAACAAAAACATTAGAAATGTTATTTTGAAAGTTCTAAGAAGGTTCAAAACGTCCAGGTTTAAGACGTTGTATTAACGCTGTTGCTTGGTTTTAAGAACGTTATTCAGACATTTTTAAATTCTGTAACGTTTTTAAAACATTCCACTGACTACCCAAGAATAGTTTTTGATATGATATATAACATTAATTAAACGTCCCACCAACATTAATTCAACTCAACTTTGAGAGTAGTTTTAGAGAACGTCAGCCAACATTCTGGGAATGTTTCCTGTTAGTTGAGTTGGAGCTATTCATTCTGTTGTGTGTGTCTGAGGGCTCTTCCTTACTCTCTGGTAGTTCATGCTTTAAATTCTTCATTCTTGGCTCCAGCTGGAGCTATTAATACAGTTTGTTTTGTCAGTGTCCTAGCAGACAGCATCAAACACTGTACACTGCTTAGAGCTGGACAGATGAAGTTACCCTGTCTGACTATTGTGGCCCAAAAAACAGGCTGAGGTGCAGAAGGCATGTACAGCTCAGAGTCCCACAATATTAAAAAACATGAGGGAATTTTAAGGCCTGGAAAAGTGATTGAAAATTATTACAACAAACTACAATTTATATAGTGAATAAATGTTTGTTGATTTACGCACAATTCTTAAATATTTGATCATCTATAAATTGCTCTTCATGAGAGTTTGATCTCTAATCAGATGATTTCTATAAACTTTTATCCGGCTCATGAATGGAGTTAAGTTACTCACTGCTTGTATAGTTTGCTTCTGTGTGTTGGGTTTTGAGAACCTGTCATTTGTAAGTCACGTAAATGCAAATAAGAAATGGAAAAGTCATGGAAATGTATTAGTCAGAGGGCACAAGTAACACGGTAACCCAAGTGATGCTACTTCTAATTCAAGCTGTGATCCAGTAGTTTAAAGTGATGTTAGCTGTTCAGTTGGTTAGTTAATCTTCAGTAGCACTAGTGAAGCGGGTGGGTGTTGTCAGAACTGTGGCCTAGCAGCTAGCTCATGTGTTTAGTGACCCAATAGGCTGTGGTTCTTATTCAGATAAAGTGTGTTTGAATCTGATGCACCTCAGATCCGGTTTCTCTTTCTTCTTCTCTGTCTCTTTTTCTTCTTCTCCTCTTCTTTTATCTCCTGTCTCTTATCACGATCAGTTAAACACAGCTGGCAAAAAAGCCAAAAATTGCATATTTTTTAGAGAATATAATTTGATTAAAGGTTTTTTTAGTTTAAAAAACACAGTTTGATTAGTTTAGTACAAACATTCAGATTCTTCTTGTATTTTCTGTTGCAGCTTAATCTTAATCATAACAGGAAATGATGTTTGATGTCTTTGTGATTAATCTGTCACAGCTCTGTTTTAGTTTGTAGCACACATTGAGGCAGATGGCTCAGTCTGTATTCATCTGCTGGGTTCTAGCATGCTAAGAAACCTCAGTTTATTAGTGAGCATGCGTACTTTGAGTCTTGCTGAGAGTTGAGCATGACAGCAGGGGTATAACGAGCTGTGCTGGTCTCATTTGGTTGTGGCCTCTTTGCATTTCTCTGTGTATCACAGCCAGTCTGGAAGCTCTACCGCCAAGCCGCTGGCCTCACGTTGAGCTTGTGAGGTCTGCAAGGAATCAAACTGCTCGGTTGGTACGTCACAGCGATCTCAGATGGAAGGAAAGACCCTTTCAGGGGCAAACAAGACGCAGTTATTTTCTTTATGGAAAACAGGGCAGGAGGCCTGACAGCGGCTGCTAATTTCAGCTCATAACCGCACAAGATGCACAAACAATCAAAACTGAGCTGCAGACTTTTAGTGTCAAGACTCTCCGCTGTGGACTTGAGAGTGTTTGCTCTTATGTACAGTAAAGTTTTATTACTAATGTGATGTTGAATTAAATCACCTTATACTCATCGTTTGTGAACAGCTTAATTCTCGATGTATGTAATTTTCTTTGTGTGTATGTAAATGACACATTTAATCAGTATGTATGTTTACTGGGTTCGAACCCACTGGCTTTTTGTGCTGCAAATACGACACTTTACCAGTTGAGCTACAGGAACACAATTTATCATACTGGATGAATTATCTGATTAAACTGAATGAACTAAACTGATTAAATAGTCTTTCTTGTGTTATTGTAATCAGAATTTGTTTTACTGTATTTAACTTGTCGATGATTCTGTCTAATATACATAAAATATACAGAAATTGAGATCAACTGTATGAAAACGGCTGTATCTGCACCATCGTTCTGTCCTGTTATGAGAATCAACTGTTTCGTGAGTCCATCAGAATCCAGGAAACTTTTTGTTTTGTCTGATTACAGAATAATGCTGAGCATGTGTTTGTTTGTGTGGAAGATCCTGGCAGTTCTTGTAGAATAACTTCAGTGTTTCAGCTAATGGGAAAAGAGGGGGCGTCTATAACAAACTGACACTTGGACATTCATTTGTCTGGATCAGTGTGGCTTATTCCAGAAACATTCCTCTAAAATGACCTTTATTGCGCTTTCTGTTCTTCATTTGCTTTCGATACAACCTTGTTACAATCTAGATGTGGTATGATGACATCAGTCTCATCTTTTCTCTAAATTGATTCCTGGCGTCTGGAAAAATGGTACCGGCAGTGTTTTAAAGTTCATGTGGATGTCTTGAGTTCCTGTGGAAAGTGACGAGTGTCTAGTGCAGCTCGCTGATATTTGAGACAGAGAATCGGGTGGAGTTCAAAGAGGAGCTCAGTCTGATGGAGGTATAGAGTGGCACTGGAGATGCGGTAGAAGAGTGGAGATGGTGTCAGGAAGACCACAATGAATCGCTTTACAAACCCTGAATGTCTGTTCTTCTGTAAACTGGGTATCATCGGTTCGGCGCTGGACTCCGGTGTGAAGGAAGTGTCACCAGGGAAACTTGTAGCTGCCGTGCTCACATGCACGTTTATTTGTGTTATTTTAAACACCCATCGCTCGCTGTTTTGTCTTGCTGGAAGCAGCTGTAGATCTTGGAGTCTAGACAAGCAGCAGTAATGTTCTCGTCTTCTCTTCCACAGTTACATTGCAAAGTGCAGAGATGGGAGACGACAAGCCATTTGTGTGCAACGCTCCAGGCTGCGGTCAGGTACGTTTGCTTTCTGTTAGTCTTGGGTTTCAGGTGAGTGTTCTCCATCGATGACGGCTTGCACGCTCCTCATGTTTCTCTCGCTCATGCGGTGGCAACACGTCCGTCTGAGTGTGATGTGAGGCTCACCAGCTGCAGGCCACCGGTGCACCAATCTGTAAACATGTTGTTTTTGTCACACCGCAAGCTAGAGCCACACTGATGGATCTGATAGAGCTTGTGAAACTCTGTAACGTCTCTGACTCAGCCGGTGAGTAATCGCTACTCAGTTATTGCCTGAACTTGTCCCGGTTGAGTCAAAGTCTCAGACAGATGCTCTAAGTCAGTTCTGTCAGGCTCTGGTGAAGTAGGTGCACTGTGAAAAAATCATGTTCCTAATCTGTATTTTTGTCTCAGTTCAAATTATTCAAACATTCCTTAAACAAGATTCATCT
Source organism: Ambastaia sidthimunki (assembly GCA_036877625.1). Taxonomy (NCBI): domain Eukaryota; kingdom Metazoa; phylum Chordata; class Actinopteri; order Cypriniformes; family Botiidae; genus Ambastaia; species Ambastaia sidthimunki. The sequence continues at coordinate 3,175 of JAZGTK010022363.1, read as the reverse complement.
TAAACAAAATTGCTCCTCAACTAAAAAAAAAACCATTGTGTTTTTTTTATTCTGACTAAAATTTACACTTGTAATTTTTTTTTACATATTTACACCAAATGTCATTAAACCATCTTGCAGTTTTCTTCTGTCATATTGACTGTGTTTTGAAAAAAGCAATACAAAAACACAGATGAAGATGATTTTGGCAGTGCAGGAACTGATAAACAATGTGACCTTTGGCTGATGTGTTGTTTGAGGGCACAGGAAAGTGAAAGAGGAAGTGATGGGACCCGTCCTACCGTCATGTTCTGTGGTTTTGATCTGAGTGTTCATCTTTCTGCGGTTATGTAGAAAACAGGCTGAGAAAAACAGAGCAGGTCAAGCTCTGGTGATTTAAGTGTACCGGCTCACCGCTCTTAACGTGAACACGGCGGTGATCTTTAACCGTGATGCTGGCGGGAACGTGAGAATTGAGAAACAACATGAGCTTAATATTTATGCAAGTTTGTTGCAGATCTTTCTTTCTTAAAAACCACAGAGAGCAAAACTAGCTCTGCTTGCTCTGACCTGAGTCACACTCTGAGATCAAAAATTATACTTTGCCCACATAAACGACCTGAATAACTTAGAAACTTGAAGATGGGCTTTTTTTGCTTGAGCTAGTTAGCAAGCACCCAGACCAACCTAGCAACCGTACAGCAACATTTTTATTCCTTTTTTTAATGTTTCCAGACCTAAAGGTAGTCAAAATGGATTTAACTAAAAGCAACACAGTACAGTTTGCTAGTTACAACTTGTGCCTTAGTTTTCCAACCTGAACTTGCTTCATATTTGAGGCTAGAATAACAGCTAGTATTACATAAGCATCAGTTTGTAGTAAACACAAATGACCAGTCCCGGGAAAAACATGGTCAGACTTGCGCTCCACAGGTTGAGCTACAGAAAAGCTTAAATAACATGGACGAGTACAGTAAAAGTATTAAAGTTTGTTGGTGTTAATTAAATTCTCTGTTTGCATATAAAGCATCATTATCATGGCCACCCTTTACAGTAATTAACCATATTGACCATAGTTACAAATTACAAATTAAACCCAAAACATGGTTACAGTAGTTTAATCGTGGTATTTATAGTAAAACTGGGGTTAAACAGATGGTATCAGTGTGGCTGTAAAGCATGTTTACTACACTTTGACTGTAATAAAAGCATGGTTAATTTTCATAAAGGACTGTAGCTTGTACTCTTTTACAAGAGGTCATGCAGTTGTTGTATTGGTGACGCTGGCACATCTAAAAATAAACAGTTGACAGTTTCCACATGCGCTGTCATGGTTGATCTGTAACTGTGACATGGAGCCAGAAATAATCTGGAGTGACTGTGAAGAGTCCAGAGCGGTGAGTCCTTCTCCAGCCCGGCTTGAGTCTGTCAGAAAGACCCCACAGACTCCACTGTCTGCCTTTCTTATACAGTCACGTATTACATATTTCAAATGTTAGGTATGTAATTCAGGCACCACTATGAACAGAAGTGAAAGAATTGTGATTTGTATTGAAATCTGTATTTTTGTGAGATTTGTTGTGTCATAAACGCTGATCCAGAACACCTGTGTAGTTTGAGTCTGTGGTCTTCACAGCTCTAATTCAAACACGTCACCAGAACATCAGTGTTTTCTTATCTGCACATGTCAGGAACGGCAGTTTTACAGAATGTTTGCAGAAATTCAAGACTTCTCGTGAATATGTCACTTCACTGGAACGCTGGTTTTGTGGCGTGAGGTTATAACAGGACATAAGGGTCAGTTGTGAAACAGATAACTGTGTGTGTTTGTCCTGTGTAAAGACTGAGGATGTTTAGTAACACCCTGAACCACAGACACCTGGAGTGTATGTATTCAGTGAAAGCCAATAGTTAGAAGTTCTCTCTGGCCTACATTTTCCGCTTCCAAAGACAAATCTTGTCCGTGCCACTCCCTCTTTTTCACTTGGAAATGTTTCTGCCCTGAGGTCCTGGAATTCTTCTCTGTGCTGCTGGTCAGATGTGTCTGGTAATCCATCTGTTGCTCTGTCTCTCTGTAGAGGTTTACGAATGAAGACCACCTGGCTGTCCACAAACACAAACATGAAATGACCCTCAAATTCGGACCCCCCAGGACAGACTCCGTCATCATTGCAGGTATATGATGATGACTGTCTGACTTTAAAATGTTTTAAATTCAGTTTTCTCTCATACTTCTGATTTTGTTTTATTATTTTCATGTTTACATGAAATAAACTCGGAATCAGTTAGAATTGTTTGTTTATTTGTCTCTGTTTTAGTGTGTAATAATATAACCTGGAATGCTTGTTTCAAAGGCCTTTACAAAACATAGACTTAAATAAAACAGAGATTTAACAATGTAATTTCATATCATTACTTTATAACTATGAAGTGAAGATTGTTTCCCCATAACCAGTAGTTTCAAGGGGAAAAAAATCACAATGTGCTGTTTTGTTGTCACGTTAAACCCTTGGGAAAAAAACACAAACGTAAAAACAATAAACAGCCGGATTTGTTGCACTAAATTGCAAACAGATTTCGTTCGTCTCATTTCGCTGGCGAGAGTAGCCGCTTCGTCCACAGAGTTCAGAACCGTCCCCGAGACCATCTTAAATGAGGAAACAATGAGATCTCTCTGTTTCTCGCTCTTTACCCCAGACCAAACGCCAACTCCCACCCGCTTTCTGAAGAACTGTGAAGAGGTGGGCCTGTTCAATGAGCTGGCCAGCTCCTTCGAGCAGGAGTTCTCGAAGGCCCAGGAAGACGGGGACAAGAGAGCCAAGAACCCGGTGAGTTTTGGGACTGGGTGGAGCTTTCATACGGTCTGATGTGCTTCAAACATGAGGAGCTCAGGCTGCCAGACTCCACATTTATGGACTGTAGAGTTTTTTATCCGCTCTCGTGTCTAACACTGAAATATTTCTGTTGTAGTTGTCTGCTCCTAACTCAGGAGCGCTGGACATGAGCCTGCAGACACCTTCAGATGTTAAGGTGAAGCAGGAAGACCCTGTGGATGTGGATTCATCTCCACCTTCCAGTCCTGACTCCATCTCCAGCATGTCAGATAGCGAGTCCACGGGTAGAGGGAGGGTAAGAAGAACATGCACAAACAAAAGCAACACGGCTTTTATCACGTGTGTATGTTGTTACATATGTT
>JAZGTK010022362.1:0-10296 GCA_036877625.1 Ambastaia sidthimunki | reverse complement strand
AGCTGGAAGTTTGAATCCCTGAGGTCAGGAATTCTTCAGTTTCTGGGTGTTATATAAGGTTTGACATGTATTGAGCTGCTCATGGTGTGTGTGATTATGGGATGTGTGTGTAGTGACTGTAAAGATCTGAAGCTGTCAGAAATCTCTCTCAGAGCTCTTACATGCAGAGCTGATGTGAAGCGATTCTTCATCAACAGTCATTCCCAGCACATCTGCAATGCTGAGAGACACTTTATTCCTTTTCACTTTTATCCTTATTCATTTTAACGTCTTAAGTTAAAGCTTCAATCTGTATCTTTTGTCTCTTTGTCGCCATGTCTGTTCAAAACATAAAACTGCAGGTTACTTCTGGAATTACGTTCTAAACGTGGATGACAAGTTTAAACTCTAAACAACTGCTGTAAGAACAAACTACAAACACTGCAGCATCTACTGAACATGTAATGCAGTAGCCGGATCTTCTCTCTGTTTATAGACATGATGTAACTACAAGTCAAACTGACATTTCCCAAGAAATCAGATCCGACAGCTCAAATTCTAAATCATTATTATAAACTCACTGTTGTGAATCAGGGTAAAATAATGAGATTATGTTGAACACTGATCTGTCTTGTACTTGATCAATAACTGATTTACGTTCATTTTTAAACCAAAAAGTTACAGATTGCAGCTTTAGTTTAAAGTATTTGTATACAAACTGTTTTATATAAATACATTTGTCTTGTATAATATGATGTAACAATGACTGAGAGAAATACTGTCTCTTAATAAAACAGCTTCTCTGTATATCAGCAATGCAGAAGATGAGTGAACATCTCACCCACATCACACCAGCATCAGATCTTCAGCTCTGTACACAATCCCCACCAGAAGACTTTATATCACATCATGACTGCAGCCCCACACCAGCAATTTCTTCACAATTGGATCGAAATTTTCTATAAACACACTTCCACCCAAACAACAGACAAACACAGAATTTATATTCTGCACTGATAACAGGAAGCGGGAAGCATTAGTTTTAGACGTAACCTCGGTTTGATGTGGGACAGAACCATCAGGCTCAGAAATAGCAGATGCACAGAACAGAACAGACGAGATCTTCTTCAGAAAACTGAGACCGTGGAAATGGAGAACGTTTGGAGATGAGTGACACCATAAATCATAAAGACATCAAGAACACAGAAGAAGACTTTCAGAGACTTTCAGTTGATTGGTTTTGGGAATAATGAAGCGCTGAGGAAACTTCTGTTCTTGTTGTGAAACTTCAGAACTCCAGATGATTTTTTGCCAACAGTTTTACTGGCGGCAAACACGAGGAACTTTGCCAAAAAGGTTATTTTTAAAAAAGCCAGACAGCCAGACTGAAAGATGAAATGTGTTTTACAGTTTCATCAGTCTTGACTTGAGTTATGTTTAGAATAACACTCCTGTTTTACTGGACATGTTTTTATATGTTACATGCTAAAGTCACACAGTAATTTTTTTACACGTTACATCACATACGTCAGACAGGAACACGTAACTTTCAGGTTTGCTGTATGTCTTTGTGTCTGTATTTTTATCATTGTTTAATTTCCTGTGGGTTAAACACAACAACCGGCTGCAGGAGACGCAATCGCTGACTGCCTGAGTTTGAATAATTCATTTATTTTAATATATCTTGTCTACAGGGAGCTTAAAATAATCTTGTTTAAATTTCCTTAAATTCTCAGTACAGTAACGCAGGAACAATTTGTGCGGAGGGTGGAAACAAAAAAGTGAGTTTAGGAAAGTGATTTATGCAAAACAAAAGTATGAGAACATTAAAACATTCTCTCACAATAACAGAGATTTTCACAGACACTGTAACTGGATGGAAACATGTGGAGTGTTCAGGGCTGTGATATCCCATGATGCTTTGCTTCAGTGATGGTCATGGTGAGTGTCACTGGATGTGAGGCAGCGTGTGGTGAAGATCGATGGTGAGAACACACACTGTTTACTGCAGGTCTGGATCTTAAACACACACTAACAATGATCTGATGCCACCCAAACATCTGACAATAAAGCAACACAAAACTTTACAGTATGTGTGTGTGTGTGTGTGTGAGTTCTCTGCTCACATTGTGTCTCTGCTGTTGTGACCAAAACAACAAGAAAAATGTGTTTTTAATGACTGATACAATTTATCCTGTTAATGTTTCGACAAGAGGTCTCGCAGCTAACAAGAAATGTTTTTAGAATGTTCTCTAAACATTCAAACGATCTTAAAGTTTTCTCAAAGAAAATCAGACAAATGTTCTTATATCTTATATCATATATAAAAAATTTTTTAAGTTGTATTATAACCAAGCAATAATTAAAAAATCATTTTTAAAAATGGTTCCTAGAACAAAATAACATTTTAATGTTTTTGTTACTTTGTGGAAACGTTGGAGAAAACGTTCTTACAATCTAAAATTGTTAGCTTCTCTCTGGATTCAAACATTAGAAAGATCATGTGATCAGGAGCCAATCAGATCTAAGCAAATGTCAGTCAAAAACTGAACATCATTTAAGATTAAAATCTTTCTCCAGTATCATTTTCTCTTGAGTTGTGTACTCGACTCCCGGAGGCTGTTTGTGTGATTACTGTGTGATCAGTCTTTTATTTAAAACATCAGTGAGATTCTCAACAGCAGACGTGTGGAGATTTCTCTAACGTCTCACTGGTTGCACTCACCAGCTGTCCAGTGCGGCCTGTAATGTTTTCCAGCAAAAGACCTCCGATTATTATTATTCCCAGAATTAACACTGTGTGCATTTTAAATCATTTGTTCACCGCGAGTGATTTTAAGCAGAAACACACAGAACTGATTTAAGGTGAGTCACGGCACTGAGCGCCGTCTTTCTGTTTCAGAGGAGAAAACTGTGATTATAACGTTTTTAAACCCGTCATGAGTGAGTTTATTGTCTGGAACAGTGTGTGCTGAGAGTCCTCTGAGTTTGTACAAAACAACATCACAATTTCATACACCATCAAAACTCTTTCCTAACCACTGTCATCACTTCCTGTTTTTTACACCAAACCATGATGTTTTGTCTAATGAAAGTGTCTCTTCTTTTATATACCATGAAGAAACTGAAATGATTTTCCATTCTGGGTCTTTTAAAACCTCACAAGATTATAATAATCCTTTACACGGCATTTTATTTTTTTAGATGGAAAATTTGGTCTCGGTAATCTTTCATTAAAAGTTTAAAAGCAAACATTGCTCAAGATTAAGTTGAGCTTTTTCACCAGTAGTGTGAGTAGTTGTAGAATCACAACTTGCTAAGATGAGACATAAAAATAATTCAAATTATACTTCTAAAAAACTGTAATAAAATGATCTAAATGGTTTTGCATAACATTAAAATGCAGCAAATTGACAGTAAATACATAAAATACTCACATATACAAATATATGAAAATAACAATGTATTTACTGTAGGGTTTTATTCTCAGAAAACTTTAATATTAAACTTTGGCAGGTGATGTTTCTCTCTGTCTGTAGATTGACAGACACCTCAAGCAGATGGTTTACTGAATAAATGTGCTATTATTATTCTGAGTGGATTCACACTTAAAACAGTAAAAATCCGTAGACTGACTTTAAAGATGAAAGCTGAGTTATATCTCCATAACACAATGCTGTGGAGGCTCCAGGATGGTTTTTAAACACCTGCTTACAAACCAACCCCCCTAGCAACCGCATAGAAAAGCATACCAACCGCATAGCAACCATAAACAATTCAGAACAACCACAATATCCAGCATCATTTAGACTTTACGTTTCATTCAGAGAAATCTTTACTTACACTCATGAATGTTCTCATCTCTTGGTGTGGTGGCATAGTGGTTAAAGATTGCAGCTGTCAACTTAATACTTTGAGGTTTAAACCCCAAAAGGGATGAATGAACTATCACCATTGAGCCTGTGAGCTAAACACTGTAGGGAGACAGTCATTGTAATAAAAAAACTTGTATCTTGTTAACACCCCCACTTCTTCCAAAATATCCTTCTCTTCTCCAAAGCACCTCCCCCCAAAAACATGAACTCAGAAGAATAAATAGAAGCTGAAATACTGCAGATTTATCAGCTGTGTTCTGAACAGAGCTGTGGGAAGCTGCTCTGATGGGTCAAAATCCATTAATACTGTGAGTTTCACGACATTAATCCAGCAGGAAAGAAGCTCTTTATTCTACAGGAGCTCTTTGAAAATAATCTGTAGTGGCTTCCAGAGGGGAGAAGCTTCCAAACTGATGGGATGAATCAAAGATGACTGAAGCTGCCCTGAAGCTCCTGTTGAGATGATCAAGCTCTCAAATGACTGTTACTGATCGACGTCATTCTTCATTAATGCATCAAATCTGACTCCACTGAGTGAGAAACAACAGCGTGAGATGAACGGTTTGGAAACGAGGACGACAGCTGAGCCTCGAGTCCAAAACAAGTCAGAACGGTTACCAACAAACTCAACAACAACCAATTATAAACCATCTCTCTGTGTGGAGGACGGGTGGTTCTGCCATCTTAAATAAATGAGGACACTTCGTCTTATATTGAATTCATGATGTTGGAAATCTTTTCTCCTTTTGAGGTTTAAAGAAAAGGCAAAACATCAAAGGCAAAAATAATCTTTTGAGAAGAAATTGCTTCTTTAAATTATTAAAGCAGTGTGTTTTAATTAAAGAAATGGTTCACCTAAAAATGTTCTACCATCATTTACTAAACCTGTAAGACTTCTGAGGAGCACAAAAGAAGACATTTTGAAGGACGTTGGTAACCAAAATACCACTGAGACATTTCTCAAAATATCTTCTTTTGTGTTCCACAGAAGAAAAACCTCATACAGGCTTGATGAAATGATAGAAGACTTTACATTTTTAGGAGAACTTTCTCTTTAATAACCAGAAAGAATATCATGTTTAGACAGTACAGGACTGACCAGCAAAACATCTCAAAACATCTCAGCCATGTTCAGATCAACCATCAGTGATCGCAGGAGGAACTAAGTGGGTCGTGTTGGAATGAAACTGTCAGCTGAGGGTTTAACGCTGGATGTTAATCCTGTAGACGAGCTTCATGACTCACACACTAAAGGTTCATTTCTGTGAAGATGTTTTTCTGAAGCACCTCTCATTTCATCTCCTGAGGGTTGAGCAGGTTCAAGTATTCAGTCAGAGGACTTCAAGAAAACAGAGTCATTAAAAAGTCAAATAAAGAAAGTTTCAAGAAGCAGACCTGTGTTATTATCATGAATGGGTTAGACTGAAAGAAACGAGTGGATTAAAACCGTTTACTCAGTCTTAAATCACTCATTCCTCTTCAGATCTGACAAACAGCTGTTCTGTTTCCTGCTGGACATCATATATGAACACAGAGTGTCTGCAGTCATGACTTTATCTCTCAGTAAAGAGCACAGAAAGATGAATTCTTTATTGATCTGCACAGTGTTGGGTTAAATATACAGTAGATGATCTATATTTGATTCTGAACTGTAAATGTAATTGTAAAATTACTGTAAATTACTGTTAATGTATCAATGTAAACAGTATATATAGTATATACAGCTCATCACATACAATGACTGATTTAAGAATAAAAACAAGAGCTAAAGAAATAATTGAGCTGCTATTGAATCAAACAGCCCACAAACCATCAGATGAGGTGAAACGTTCTCATTAAATCTTTCATTTCCTGTTCTAAAAATAACACCACACACAATTATTATATAAAGCACAGAATGTGTGAAGGGCACACACAGCTAACTGGAAACGTTCACAGAATGTTCCATAAAAGTTGTCTCAAGTTATCAAAAATGTTCTTGCAATAATGTTAGAACATTTTTAGTTATTCTCAGGTTTGAATAAAACAGTTTGAACAGCATTCTTATAACAAGCAAGAACATTAATACAAAGGCTAAACTGGATGTTTTAAATGTTTCTAGAACATTTCATTACTTAATTCAGACATTGTTATACCAACAGACACGACCAGACACGATCATTTTCAGATTGAATTATCATATAATTCAATCTGAAAATGATCGTGTCTTCATGCTGTTGGTGAGATACGTGATATAGGAGGCTGAAACAGTGCAGGGTTAGAAAAGTGCATCAGGATTCTCATTCAGATGAATTATTCCACGTGTAAGTGCTGTAACAGGGTTGAGTAAGATTACATCAGCCCTGTTACACCATCCGTCACGTGGTGGAAATTTCAATTACAGTAATACAGTCTGATGAGCATCTTATATATAATAAACAGACATAATTGAACAGATATAATTCACCAGAATGATGATGGAAGGCAAACATATAAGAATAAAACAATAACTTCAGTGTGTTGCTAAGGTGTAGCGAGTGGTTCAAACGGCCTGTTATGCAGTTGCTATGGTAATGATGGTTGGTCAGGTGCTCTGGGTGATTTATAAACGCTTCAGTACTGGCTCAAGTCAAAGAGCACAACACAGATCTCTGCACGGCTAGTTATGACCCGAGGTCTTCATTACCAACCCAATTTATTACCAGCCACCCAGTCAGATTATTGTCTGACTGTTTAAAGTCACTCACGCCTGCAGCACAATCTGTCAAGATTTATACTTACAGTTTGTTCAAATGTGAAACAGTCATGAGCCCACAGCAGATGTTATTGAGAGTTAATCACTGTTTTGTACTAATAAACAGAATTAACATTCTTTAAACGTTCTAATTATGTGTTGCACAGAAACCAGTGGAGTCCCACAGCACAGCTCTGAAGTAACTGATGACTGAATATTATTTTAACTCTTTACACACCAGTGATACCAACACAACACAACTGTGTGTATCAGTTCTGATGATGAACACAAACACACTGTCACAGAAGAACATGATACACACGTGTGTCTAACTGTGTTTGCATAATTCACTCCTGCCAAAACAGCAAAATCAAGTGAGCGGAGGTGAGGAATATTTGGAAGTTGTGGAGGGTGACTTGAGAAATTTGAATCACTGTGTTGTGTGTCTGTCAATCTGTGTCTATGCCAGATAAACTGATCTGATCTGTGGTGAGTTGTGTGTGTTTATATTCATGTGAAAATGGAAACAGACACGCTGCAGAATTCGCTGCAGAAAGGCACTTGCATAAATACACGTGAAGATTTCACTTCATTTCTGAGTCCATGAACTCTTTCACAGACAGATTCTACTGTATTATTACTGTTAATTAGCTAATAATTCCCAAAGTGCAGAAATAACTGAAGATTTCAAACCATACAAACAGGTTTTTACTTACATTTAACCCTGGATTAATGTTCTCTTAATGTTCTTTTTTAACCCTGGGTTGATGTTTTTAACCCTGGGTTAGGTGACGTTTCACACTGAATTTGATTGTTTAAAAGCAGGTTAGCACCAGGTTGGGGTTAGAGCTGAACTGTGATGTCATAAAACACATGATGTGAAACACTGCAATGCTACAATGTTACACTGAAATGTGTCACAACAGACAACCAACCAAAAACCGTCTCAGTGCTCACGTCATTAAATATTCATGAGGTTTCTACAGTATACAGTATTATTTTGCATATTAAATTATTGTGTGCTAGTTATGTGCTGTATTTGTCCAATTAACGTTATTAACCTCATAAATATGTAAATGAGAACGTTAACCCAGGGTTTGGTTTACAAAGTAACAGTGTGAAATCTCAAAACCAGAACAGTGAAAACAGTGTAAAACATTGTGCTACAAGATAATCCAGGTTTAAAACAAACCTGGATTAATTTCAAGTGTGAACAACCCATAATTATTATTATTATTACTCTTCTTCTACACACAACAGCATAAGGATCTCAGTGATAGATAGATGCAGACTTCATAGGAGAAACATTCTATAATATACTATATTATACTATATATACTATAATATACAATTTTGTCTCAATACCAACAAGGAACGTTCTTAGAACATAGGGTAACGTTCTGTAAAAGTTCTCAATTATAAAAAAAACTCCTGCAATGTTAGAAGAAAGTTTTTTCAATATTACAGATCATTGGCAAACGTTCTAAAAACATTAACATAAAAACTTCATTGTTAGAGGAATGTTACACAATATAAAAAAAGGTTTAAACAGCACTCTTATAAACAGCATTAATGTTAATACAGTGTTTAACAAAAATGTTCCTAGAACATTTAAAAGAACATTTGAACGTGTTTGTTACCACGGATACGCGAGAGAAACGTTCTCTCAGCGTCAGATTGTTGCTGAGAGTTGTGGAGTGAAGGTGATGGATCAGAAGATCAGAAGCAGGATTCAGGAACTGAAGGTCTGCTGAGGGTCGTGTTGTTGTGTCTGATGCTATGAAGAGCTGCAGAAGATAGTTTATCTGCTGCAGGTGTTGTGTGCAGTGACACCAGTGGACTGTTCCTCTGGAGAGACAGAGTCCTTCTGAAAGTCAAATCCAGCCTGCTGTGAATATTAGATGAGCTGTGGGCACGTTTAATCTCAGCTGAGCTGCAGGAAACGTGAGTCTGTTTACTGGAGCTTTTGTGGCCATTACTGGTTTTTCTCACCTCAATCGTCTTTCCATTTAAAGCTCCATTAGATAGAGACGGTTTGGAGAAACTTTTATTGGCCAGCGTTTTCCCATCAGCCACCTCTCTAGATCTTCCATTCTGTGATTGGCCGGCCGTGTGTGTAGATCCACAGCTGTTGGCTGACATGCCTCCATCTTTGACCCTGCTTTCCTCAGACTTCCCAGCAGCCACCTGGGCTTGAGTTCTGCTCGCTGTGGTGGCTCGACTGCGAGGTTTCTTCAACGTTGAGTCTCTGGAATGAGATGCACTGATTGGACCATTCGCTACCGAGCTGCTCCCATTGGTCAGCGCGGTAGGGGAACCCTGACGCGACTGACCAACCTGAGAACTTTCTTTCTCCTGTCTGGCTGTTTTAGAACCGTTCTTGGCCAATGAACCAGCAGTTCTTGTGATGCTGCTGAAGTCTGGAGCTGGTCGGCTCTGGCCCGAAGGTCGTCTTGGAGAATCCGGATCTTGACAGCTACTTCCCTCCACACCGTTCAGACTGCTGCTTCCACAACTGGGGGAACTGAGAGCGTCGTCTTCATGAGGCTGACCTTTGACCTGTGAAGGGCTAGCCACAATGCTAACTATGGGTTCCTTGGTACAACGAGGGCGTCGGCCAGACTCGAGATACTCCACCAGCTCGTCACTTCCTGTTTGTGGCGCTACAATCGGTGGTTTTCGGCGGTCCTTGGAAGCAAACGACCAGCGGAGGGGAAGCACTCTGCCGGGGCCTGGCTTAGATTTGGAGTTGTAGCGCAGACTCATACTGTGACCCCGAGACCCCCGTACAAACACTGAAGACTCATTTCCATCTACAAGCAGAAAATGAGACACAAAGTGTGTTTAGACTTAAGGGCACTTAAATGCTAGATTCATTACCATATCAAACACAGTGATTCCTTTTATATCTTATAGTTAATGGTGCATCTCAAGGGAAATAAATAAATATATATATATACACACACACTCTCTCTTTCTCTCTCTATATATAACATATATATACAGAGAGAGAGAGAGATAGAGAGAGAGAAAAGAGAGAGAGAGAGAGAGAGAGAGAGAGAGGGGGCAGACAGTCAGACAAATAGTTTTTTGTAAAAGTTTAGATTACATGCTCAAAAACTGAGAACAATGTGAACTTTAATGGAAAAGCACTGTGCTTATAATGACTAAAATTTCAGACAGCTCAATTGTGTTTTTGAAAATCACTTAAATGAATCTTCACTCTGAATGGATCTTTTAATCTTATCAGTTTCTTCAGTGTGTGAGTGCTCTGAGTGTTAAACTTATTATTTTAAATGGCAATATGTTTCTCTGTTTAAAACATAAAATTGCAAGTTATTTTCTTAACGTGGATGACAAGTTTAAATAAACAATTGCTGTAGGAACAAGATACAAACACTGCAGCATCTACAGAACATGTAGATTTCCAGACACTACAGCTCAAATTGTAAATCATTATAAACTCACTGTTGTGAATCAGGGTAAGATGAGACAGTTTTAAACACGGATCTTTTATGTCACCTCAAACAGTTACAGTTTGCAGCTTTAATGTCATTTGTCAGATGAAGAGGAGCAGCAGACTGACCAGTGTGATCTCTGGAGGACTTCACTGCAGCATGAGGAGTCTGAGGCTCAGGAGCTGAAGATGAGCTGCTCAGCTTCACAGCTGGACTGGAAATCTGATTGTCTCTCGTCAGACGAATGAGCCAATGATCTGATGAAGATCTG
>JAZGTK010022361.1:0-10296 GCA_036877625.1 Ambastaia sidthimunki | reverse complement strand
GAATTTCTGTGTTGGTGGTAAATCTCATTGTTGTTCACTGTGAGCAGCTGACTGACACGAGACACTTGATCCATTCGTCAATGCTGCAGAAATTGATTATGTGGAAATCAGAGCTCATGATTCGTCCAGGCTTTCCCATCAGCTTAATGAACAGCTCTAGCATTGATCAAACAGAGCTAACCGAACAGTTTCAGAACACACCCATTATCTTGCTTTGACTGAGCTAAGTGCCATTTATTTAGCAAGCGCACATCCTTCAATGAGAAACAAAAAGATGAGCTTTTAAAACTACTAAACAATAGCTATAATGATCATTTATAAGGGCACTTCCTGGTTATCAAAGGTTTTGGAACATGCCCATAGAAAATGTCACTCTGGTTATTCTGCTAAAGCACCTGCCTGAATATGAGGGGAAATGACTAAACATCCACTAAAACAACCGTGAGAACCTGTTAGTTAAAAAACAAAACTAAAAATAAAACTGCAGTTACTGTCATACTGTCAGTATTCTGTCAGTATTCTGTCAGTATTCTGTCAGTATTCTGTCAGTATTCTGTCAGTATTCTGTCAGTATTCTGAAAAGGAAGGTGTCAAATAATTTTCTTGCAGATGTGGTTTTGGTTTTATATTTTCTTTAGTGCAAAAGAATGTAAACATTCAGGTGTGACTGAAGTCAAAATAAAAATATTTGAGAGCACTGTATGTTGAAGAAGAGGAATAGACGATACACACCAGAAGAAAACAATCAAACTGTGTGAACTATTACAGAAATAAAAAAGGCTATAAATTCTCCATTTAAAAGCTGTTGGCAGACCACACCAGAACACACACAGTCTTCACCGTCCGCTTTACAGGCCTCTCAGAAGAGTCTCCGGGAATAACCGGCTTCCAGCAAGACAACATGTCTGCCGGCCGTTACCTGACAGCGACAGCCAATGAGAGCGCGAGGACTCTTTAAAACACTCCTTCCACACAAACAGGAGTGTGAGGTCACACTTCTTGCAGGGTGAGAGAATGACAACAGATGTAGTGAACTGGGAACAGACACGAGCCAACAACAGCAGCAGAGGGCAGGAAATAAGAAAGAGCACAGATGCAGGAGATGACAAACTGCCTGATGTGTTGAAGGCATGTTAGAGCTGCTGAAAGAAAGAGCAGCGGTGGGACTGTGACAAGAGCCTTCAGAACCATCAGAACAGAATCAAAGTTACAAACACTCTAGTTTATTTCTGCTTTATCCTAACAAAACATTTCAGAGGCGTAACATTCAGTATTTATGGATAAATCATGTACACTGGATGTCATACTTATTTCTCATAGCAGATTTATCAGTCACATTCAGTTTGAGCAAATACTTTCAAACTATGACAACAAGCTACTGAACACGACACAATTCTACTACACAATCTATTACAAATATTACCTGAAATTCTCCTTTTCATTTTAAATCTTCCTTATACAGTTAATAACCACAACAGTTTACATTCAGACAATGGTCACGTGTTTAGCCAACAGCTATAATACTAAAAAAATATGATACTCAAAAGTTTAGTTATGACAGACTTGGTAAAAATTATTCTCCAGAGCGAATAGAACCTGGTTCAGCACGTTCAAATACTGCCTCATAAATCATAACAGAAGTTAATTCACCAACACTGGAAGCAACATCTTCACTAACACACTCATGACTCCATTAAAAGGCTCTGTGTGGTAAAACTGTGGCATCTGAGAGGCTTCTGGTGGCCAGACATCAGCTGAGAGCATGTTCTCCATCAACAGGCCTCATGGGGAGGTTCACACATTCAAGGGTTTGTGATCCATTAGGCTGCAGAGAGAGAGAGTGGACGATACACTGAAGGTCTGAAAGCATCTCCCATCCAACCCACAAAAAAACTGAGATCAGTTTCTGCTACATCCATCTGCAACCCATTTCTGCAAACACGCTCATCACTAATTTATGACTGGGGAGGCCCTGAGAAAACTCACAGTTAATACTGAACAAAGAGCTTCGTCCTGCAGTGATGATTCAGACCCTGTACAGTCTGAGAGCAAATATTCCCATTAAAAGTGCTTCTACAGGACAGAAGTCAATAGTTTAATGTTTGCCAGTACAGTCGTTATTAAGACATTTGATAGAAAGGTACGACAGAATCGATTCAAACATAATACATTCTAAACTTGTTATTAAAGCAGATCTTCCTTTGTGGATAAAAGTCCTGCCGTCAGTTTTAAGCTCAGAACTGTTTGAGTATTTATGCATTAGGAAAATCATTAGTGGCTTTTTGGAAACTACATTACTGAGAGCAGCACTGCACCTCAAAATCAAACATGAGCTCATAACACTGTCACT
Organism: Ambastaia sidthimunki; assembly: GCA_036877625.1. Taxonomy (NCBI): domain Eukaryota; kingdom Metazoa; phylum Chordata; class Actinopteri; order Cypriniformes; family Botiidae; genus Ambastaia; species Ambastaia sidthimunki. The sequence goes on along the minus strand of JAZGTK010022361.1, from coordinate 7,946 downwards.
CTCCATCATTAAACCTGCCCAACCGAATTCACTGTCTACATACAAACACCATTTGAAACATCAGCCAACGATTTTCCCCATTTCAGCAGACTTAGAAGAAACCTTAACAACACTACAATTCAAACATTAAACTCTAACCAATAAACACTAATACACATCTTACACAACACCAGCTGAGAAAAACTCCACATCTGAAATAAGAGAACATGAATAAACCAGAAAAGGTTTATCCTGAAACCCTTAATAAAATTTTGGTTTGTGGCAAGCTGTAATTGTTCACCCTCAAACGCCACAAACTAGAGTGTTTAAATAAAGCTCTCATATGCATCCATTAATTAACATTCTATCCTGTTTTACAGGATTCTAGAGCAAAAATAATAATTTTGCCCTGAAATTAATTATCTACAGTTTTTCCCACTGGACCAAAAAACAAGTTATTTGCTAAAAAGTACAAACCCAAGAAAGGATGAAATTCAGTAAAGTCCCACTTATTAAGCTGCCCTGAAATAACCTCTACAAATATTGTCAGTAAGATCACAAAATAAAGACTAAATACTAAAGCTCAAAATATCAAATATATGTCATAAAGATCCCTTTAAAATATTCCTCACCCTGAACATATAAATGCACTCATTGTGTTAAGATAATGTCCCCCCCAGGTCCATTTCTGTCCTGGGCTCATCAGACAGGGTCAGTACATCAGAAGTAAGCGTATGAGGTTAAATGACCGCAGGGTATCAAGAGCCACAGGAGCAGTATTACACATCATAAAGCATGAATATTAATGAACATCAGTCTCACTCATGTTTTTATTGGGTAATACCTCTTAAAGTGACACCTGCTGTGACATGGAGATTCTGCCTCTAATTAAGGAGGGAGGAAAAGGCAAATTAAAGTCAATTAGGGGATGAAACTGAAAGTTTGGAGTGCAAAGATCTGATAGCTGGAATAAAGTCAAGCAGAGAATGTCACGTCACGTTCGCTGCTAAGCACGGTAAACGTGTCAGGATCAAACTGCAGAACAAAACTAGCTTCAGGCTAGCTTCAGGCCCTGTGCTGTGCAAATGTAAATTGGGAAAAAGCCACTTTTTAATCACTGTTTACACTGTGTGATTCGGACTGGATAAATTACAAACTATCACTGTTCCAAAACATAGTGAGTTGAGCTAGTTTTAGAGGCACCATCCTAACTGAAACCATCTCACTGGTCTGATACCAACAGAGTCTGACATTGGCATTTTTTAATCTTATTATATGATGCTCTAATAAGCACAAATATTGAGTAAATAACACATTGTTATTCTGACCAAACCAATTGTTCTGTTATATTTCTTTCATAAAGTTCTGTAAAGCACTATTGCTCTCACACCATCTGCCATCTTGGATTATGCTGCCTGGTAATTTGGCCAAAAGAAGGTTTCATACACATCACACAACAACTCACCTATGATACCTTAAAATGCTGCTATGTTTGCGACTCATTTAGATGTAAAACAAAGTTAGAGTCCATTTCAAGTTAAAGTGGTGGCAGAGGAGGGATCACAACAAACTGACCCAGAGTCAGTGAGCTCAATGGGCTGCTAATGGAGAGAGTTCGTGAACACACAACCTTCAGACATTTGACAGCGAGAGCACATAAAACACTCCTGCCCATCTTAGACAGGAGCTTTGTGTCTTAACCTCAGCGTGCTTGCAGTACTTAATATGAATAAAGCAGCAGCTATTTTACCTCAGAGCTGCTGCTAAAAGGCTTCTGCTGGGCTGCCCTTGAGGATCTTAAAGACAAGCCTGTCAAAACACTGCAAGACTGCTGCTGTCCAAGAAACAAAGTATGAGGTCACATACATGCTGTAATTACAGAGATAAATAAGATTAGGATTAATCTTATAAGATAAGAATAAATATAAAATAAGACTGCAAGAGAAAACCAAACATAACAGTAAAACTCATCATAGATTAAGGCTGAGAAAGATAAAGAGGGAGTCTCTGATAATGGCTGAAAACATCTTGTTTGTTTGGGGTACAGTGGGAGGCTGTTCCTCCCGTTTTAAATTCAGCAGATTAGGTCTCTGTGTGGAATAAAGAAAGTGTGCAAGCAAACTGTGAATTTCTGTCATTTCAAGTAACACATTTGACACTGTCAGACTGTCATAAGATCATCTGACTGGTCAAAACATTCATCTGATGTGATGGTGTGAAATTTTGAGAAATAACCTTGACAGAACCAGGGCTGGTCTCAGCTGGCACATAATACAGAACCTGAAAGCCAGTACTTCACCTCATCTGCAGCAAGCATGCATAGCATCATGCACCTACATGCCAAAAAATTTGCCACCCTGAAATCAGTAACTTCTAAATCCATTTCAAGAACTACAGCCTTAAATGCAATTGGAGTTGCGTGTCGCTGGGCATGATGGGTACTTGTCAGACTACAGTGTGTTCTTAAAACAGGAAAGTGTCTTTATGTAAATGATCGGTTGACTCTATGTGAAGATTCATTACAAACCAGCCAAGACTGGTCATGTGACATCACACTCGGAGCTAAAGTGCTGCTCTGGGAATAATGGACTGGCCTGCGACACGTTTAAATTATTAATCACATTCCTCAACAGTGGTACATCAGAGAAAGCTGTTTGAACACTAGTTTGTTAAGTGATGCAGGACAACATTCTACCCAACAGCAAATTCAAGACTCATACTTGTGAGTTTACTTTGCTAAGAGACAAACTGAACACATCACAGTAACTTTCTGTCTGGTGTTATAATTTTATGCACCTCAAAATCTTGTTTCTGTCAAAAGCTAATCTGCACAGTTTATCCCTGCCGCAAGGCCTCAACATCTCCTGTGAGGAAAAAAAAAGTAAACACAACCCTAAAAAACTCTCCAGAGATCTCTAATCAATCGATTTTGGCACAACTGGAGACATATATTGGACAGCACAAAAGAGTTTGTTGTAGAGAGGTTCTGTTACCCGTCCACATTTACACAACAATTTTTTACAGAGAGAACCAGATTTCAGTGCAAAACTGAGGTGAAGATCATATATCCATAACACACTTTACCATGACAAGGGAGAAAAAAAAGCAGAATATCACATTTCCATTCATTCTGCCTCTTCAGAGCAGATAAATGTGTATATCCTTTGAACAGCTCAGAACCGCAGCTGATGAGCATGAAGAATGAAACAGAGGAGAAACAGAGATAGCAGAACCGCAGTGATACAGCCCTGAGAGGTCACGACCTGCTGGAGAAGAATAAAGAGGCTAATAGCTGAATTCACTCATTGAGTCATTAACCTTTACCCAGCATGCCTTGAGCTCTGCTCTCATTGTTCTGTGAAACAGACTCCTATGAATATGTGCTGCATATTCATGAGCGCTGATGAGCAGCTTCTGTTTATGGTGCTCTTTGACAAATACACACATTTAATCACGTTGTGTCTGCATCTCGCTTCATTGCACCACATCAGCATCTCCAGGGTTAGGAGGCTTTCAACAGTGTGAATTTATCTCAAAAGTGCACAAGATATTCTGAAGGAAAGCAGAAGTGCTACTGTAAACAATGTAAACAACAGAGTCCGTGTTGAAACTGGGCTGTGTGACTGTCTAACACTTAAAGATTATATGATTACGATTACATTTTCTAAGATGATAACATTTCGCTTTAAATGTTGTTGTTGTGAATGTTGTTAATTTAAATATCCCACCACAGTAAAGTTATCTAGCTGGCACACTTAAAGAGTGAGAATAACCTGTGATAACTAACACATACAAACAGATGCATGTAAAAACATACGAAAATATGCTGCTAAAAAACATGTAGTTTTTATACTGCATTCTCTTAACTAAGCAGGCTAACCCATCACGCAGAAAACACTTAAACTTTATCTGTGCTGAAAGCCGATTAACGAGAAGGGAAACTGTGATATCACAGCTGGGTTGGGCCTGTTATCTCCTCACGCCAACTCTCATCCAACAGCATTACCGCAGGACACCCGTAGCGCGATGAGACGCACGCTGGACAACAATCACAGGACTGAGGCTGAATGCCTCACACTGCTCTGTGTGACCGTGGACAGCAAAGCCTGAACGTGTTAAGCCAGCTGAACCAGCCCGTGTCCTCGGCCTAAGCAGGGATTGGATTTGTGCTGTAGTACAAACAAACACACAGGTCTCCGCTGAGACGAATAAGAACATGTTTTGAACGGGCTGCTTGGCTTTTGGCATAAAGAATGAAAGCCTGGACTGAGTGTTTAGTGGTTCTCAACTGATGTGCAACGACCCAAAAAAGGTCTGTTCTGATAGGACATGAAAACACAATGATAACTTTAAAATATGATACAACTAACCAAATAATCATGCATCAGAAAAGCTAAACAAACGTATTAACTTTTGAAAGGAAACAGTTCCCATTTAATTTGTTGATGTTGTTAAAAGCAGCCCTGAAACAAAACTAACTAACCAATGCTCTCATCTGTCACATCATCTCACCTAACCAGTGGTGCTTAGTTATTGTCATTAATCTCCACATGTTTATTACCAGCAGGATTTTCAGCAACAGCACGTCTCCCGGCTGGCACAGAAACGCTCAGTCAGCACACAGGCAAACACACCCCAGCGAGGAGGTGCTGACTTCAGCCTCGTCTCCGTCCATTAACCTGCTGTTGGAGGGGAGTTGAGAACACAGCTTTGACTTTGCAAACATTAACAAGGGCTTTGCAACAGGGAATCTGAGCTGTAATTAAACAAGAAAATTAATATCCATCATGAAGAAAACCTGTTTCACAACAACCTCAGGTCAAAGAGTCACATAGCAGTGTTGTTGCGTTTGCATCTCCGTTTCAAAAGCAGCATTTATGTGCTGTTACTCTGTTATGTACCAGGATATATAATGCTGTTCTGAAAACTGAGCTGCCCACCTAGACAACATTTTTGGGCATCAAAGGAACACTCCTGAGATAAAGGGTTCTTCTCAGATCCACTCGTTTCAAACAAAAACAGACCAAAACAAGCTCAAGGGGCATCTAAACAAGCAGAAAGAAACATGGGTTATAAATGTGCAGCACTAAACAGCTGAATTTAAAAAAACGCAGTAAAAAACAAACTATCCTGTGTGTTACTTCTAAACAAAAAGCCACTATTGTAAAGAACTACAGCTTTTTAAACATTTCCCTATTAGTGTCCCAATATATCATCAGTTCAGACAGACAAACTGTTTGCTGGTCAGTGGTAAGGTTTACTTACACAGTGAAATATGTGCGAGGGTTTCTCTGTGAGAAATCAGAGTAAACACTCTTAAACTGCTAAAATGAAGAATTTTCTGAATCCTGCTCATAATCTCAGACACTATAAGCCAGCTGGTTGTTTTTCTAATCACGCCAACTGCCCTAGAATTTTATCCTGGAAAAAACCCTCAACAATCTGCAGAATAAAGACAAGAAATCAGAGCACAACATCACGTGTGTGTGTGTGTGTACTATACAATACTGTATTGATATTCTCATGCCAACAATACATTTTTACAGTAGTTACATATTTTTCAAAAACTAAAAGGTGACAAAAGGTGATTTCCATTCACAGCAGGTCTCGGAGAAAGTATTACTAGTCAAACACTATTTCTAGTTACCACAAACAAGAACAAGCAACAAATGTAATTCTGCAAAAGTCCAAAATCTTATTTAGAGGAAAGAAAAATCCTGCAATATCACAGTTTCATATAACTAACTTTACACTAACCATGAATCACTATATTATCATCATGATATTATCATTCTAATGCATCTTTAGGCCTGTGCTGAGTCACTCCTGGCATGTGAATGCGTGTGGTTTTCCCAGCATGCTCTGGTAATGACCCAGTCCAGCTCTGACTGTGTGTCACACACTTCTGAGTATCATTCTGCATGTTTAACTGTTGACTAATTAGCGCTACGACACTCGCAACTAACACGGGCCAGTTTAGACACAAGTCAAAATAAATGACTCAAACACGCGTCAGTGACGATCTAATTCACCACACACACGTTCACACTGAGGCGCGCTCGGAGTCTGGAAAGGGTACGAGGAAAAGCCATAAAGCATTTTTTAGCACATCATCACAGGAGGCGTAAATGCAAACATACTAACCTCCAGAGCGCAATAAACAACTCTCCTCAAGCACAGACACGCTGAGATGCTGAGGCAGACATATGCAGTAAGTAAAGAGCCAAACAAACATTTTCCAGACTAGTCGTCCATACAGACCTTTCATTAAGTGCTACCTCATAACAGCTGAGGAGAGCCGATCTCCGTCTCCACGACCATCTGAGGATAATCAAATCTCACAGGCTGGAGAGACAGAGACCAGACATTATCATAAATCTGTATCGCTATTGCTTCAGCACTGCGGTTAACGAACAATGTTAGGGCTCAAAATTCAATTTACTGCCGTTAGAAATTGGATTGGTGATCAACTGAAACTGCACAGAGATGAGAGATTGTCAAATTCTTTTCCAGCACCGTTCCATTATCACAAGCTCAGATGAGCTTCACAATCCCATTTGTATAGACTCGCCGCCACGGCCGCAAGGTATGATGGGAAAATATGCTGCTTTTATCTTCCCGCTCTCCTTGTTTGTTTTTGTGTGAGAATTGCGTGTAAGAGCACATGTGTATTTTGTATACAGTGTGTATGTGTGCGGTCTGTCTTCTTAATATACAGGAAGTGAAGAGTGCACAGACTCTACAGAGTCACAGTGATATGAGGGGCCACAGCTCTGCACCAGGTTTGATTACAGGACATTAAAAATGCAGCAGATTTTCATGTCAGTGTTACTGAGATGTAGTTGTGCTGTATATTCTGTGTAAGGGGATCATGGTCTTCATTCTGATTCACTCACACAGCAGTCAGCCTCATTTCTCACCTACAGAACAAACACACACACACACATCTCCCAGCAGGCAGATATTCCCCTGAGCCCAGATTTTAATTTAATTCCCAAGATAAAATATTATATAAGCATACATTCCTAGAGGAACACATTACTCTCTCTCTCTCTCTTTACAGATTTACATGTGTAGTTAAACATCCTGTTTCATAAAATATGTTCGGTTAAAATAGTTATTCATGTTGACTTAAAGAATAGCAAGTCATTACAAATTTCCATTTCTTTAAATGTAACACTTTCCAAGTTTTAGTGTGTCAAGCTTATACAGATGACACATTAACTAGTATGATAAACTAGTCATCCTCAACGTGTTACCCATCTTGCTGACATGCACTTGACCTGCAATTCTTATTAAAAACTTAAGACATGTTCTGGTAGTTGTTGAAAAGACGTGCGTGCTTGCAAGACTCGCAGGAAACAAAGGTAGACAAACAAGAGTCGCATGTGAAGTTATGAATCAGTCCTATTCATGGATACAAAGATCTATAAGATCAGCCAAAGCGATACACAATCTACACAATGGACAGACCTTTACAGCAGAACCGGCTGTTACACACCCGAGGTGTTTACGCCACTTCATTACTGGTGCCAGCACTGGCAGGTTCAGATCTCCACCATCCCTGTATTGTTCACAGAAAAACCTGCACAACTCATTTCCATGCGTTTCTCCGGGTTTTGTCCGGTTAGTATAATAGGCATCAAGATGATGAGAAGAACAGATGCTTGATTCCGTCTGGCATCTGCCAGGCTCTCAGGAATCTCCTTGAGAACCTGGAGGTGTCCACACCAGCCAGGAAGAGAAGAAACAATTCATTCAGGATATTCTTTCTATTTAAAGTCAACTGAACACCTTCAGTGAAGTCCAGGACTAAACAAACCAGGTCTTGAATAAACATCTAAACACACATGCTCCTAAATCAGACAAATAAATCAAAGAGTTTACAGCACACATAAATCTCACACATATGTAAACACGTAAATATCTCTGGCAAACCCATCATTTGCACACATTCAGACTAAACA
>JAZGTK010022359.1:0-10297 GCA_036877625.1 Ambastaia sidthimunki | reverse complement strand
TGGGCAGCTGAACGCCTCTGTGTCCAGGAAGCTGTGGTTTAAATCAAAGGTAGAAATGGAGCAAATCTGTCGAAGGTCTTTCACTTGTTGTTGGTCCATGTGATTGTAGATTCAAGTGCATTTCTCTCTGTTAGATGTTGTCAAAGTATTTGCATCAAACCAATGAAACTAACGTGTGAGGCATTGAAGAAAGCAGTAGAGATTATTCTTTGTTGGTTTTGTTAATGGAGGATGCACACACACACACACACACACACACACACACACACTTATCTGTCTAAATGGGGACATTCCATAGACTTCTCTTGTTTAGTTTTGAATACTAGTTATAAACTCTATAACCTAACCCACACTTTAACCCTAACAGAAAACTTTCTGTATTTTTACAATTTAAAAAACTTTATTTACTACATTTTATAGCGTTTTTACAAAAGAGGACGTCCCCAAACGGAGTTTTCGCTCAGATTTGTCAGATTTTGCTGTTTTTTGAGTACAAAGTTGTCCCACACAAAATTTGCTCTAATAAAATGTATATGTATGTATATATACACACACATATGTATGTCTTTCTAAATCTCCTACACAGTTTACCATTCAGCAAATGGAAAATATTCATCACACCACGTGACGTGTTTATTTGTCTGCTGTAGACGTTTATTCCATGGTGCCACAGTTTCCGGTGTCTACAAGTACAGCAATTTAATTTGCATCTACTGCTTTTATTTTCTCGCTGTCCTTCAGAGGCGCATTTCAGCTGAGCATGTGTCTGTTGACAAAGGTTAGGAACATTCTTGAAGCATCAGCACCTGCGCAGGGTGGAGAGGTTGTCATATAAGCCCTGGCGGGGGTGGGGAAAGGATATGTCTATGTTTCCTGTTGTGGTGATTCGAACCGAATGCGAGACTTCGCCGGTTGCAAAGCAACACTAAAACCAACCACACCAACCTTCACACACTGTGTTATTAAAATACACAGCTGTGTGCATAACAATTTATATCTGATTGGTGTCACACCATTTGATTCCTCTGGTGCATATAAAACAGTGTCATATAAAGAAAAGTGAGAATGTGAGAAAAACTGAGGGAAACGTAGATAACGACACTTTCAAACCTCCTCCCACATCCCACATCAGCATGAAAGCATCTCACATCTCACAGATTGCCCCATTTTGATGATCTCATCATCTGTTTGAACCTCTCTTCCTCGCTTTTTCTCCCTCAAACGGTGTCATTTTACAAAGTCTCTGATCTGAGGAACATCTCCAGCACCTTCTCCTCACCTCCACCATGGCCGATCCTGCTGCGGATCTCCCGTTCTTCTATGGCAGCATCAGTCGCTCGGAGGCCGAGGAGCACCTGAAGCTGGCGGGAATGGGGGACGGCCTCTTCCTCTTGCGGCAGTGTCTACGCAGTCTGGGCGGCTACGTGCTCTCCATGGTTTGGAACTTGGACTTCTACCACTACTCCGTTGAGAAACAGCTGAATGGAACTTACTGCATTTCAGGAGGAAAGCCTCACTGTGGGCCTGCAGAGCTTTGTGAATATTACAGCAAAGATGCGGACGGGCTGGCGTGCAACCTTAAAAAACCCTGCCTGCGATCGCCCGACACAGCGATCAAGCTGGGAGTGTTTGACAGCCTGAGGGACAATATGCTCAGAGAATATGTGCGTCACACCTGGAACTTAGAGGTAAGACGTGATGATGTAACAAACGAAAGAGGAATTTAAATGGTACATCGCAGCATTGTTGAATTCTTGACTGGGATTGATATGTGAATTAAACTTTTTAGGTTATTTTTAACTTAACTGCTGTGTTTGCCTATATTTGACCCAACCATGCGTTTAAACAACTCAGCAATTTTTAGAGTGTAAAATATTGTATTTTTCAAATTTAAATAAAATAGTCAAACCCATTCAAGATGTGTAACGGCCACACAGCTTCACTACATGGCTGCATTGGAAATTATTCTTCAGATAAGTCATGCTTCTAGTTTGTCTACAGATTCTATAACGATCTTTTGTGTCTTTTACACCATATGTTATGCATTGGTTGGTTTGTTTGAAAAGGATCCTTTTTTGACATGCTCCATAAATGATGAAACCCATTAAGCTAAAATAACACAACAGATGTTTCAACGAGAGGTTTACAGATCTTCCCAGCCGAGGCACTGAAGGATTCTGCATTACATTTCCATAGGGTGAGGCCATGGAGCAGGCCATCATCAGCCAGGCCCCACAGCTAGAGAAACTTATTGCCACCACAGCGCATGAAAAAATGCCCTGGTTCCACGGCAAGATCCCTCGACAGGAGGGCGAGAGACGGCTGTACTCAGGATCTCAGCCCGATGGAAAGTTTCTGTGAGTGAAGACCTTGATTAGTCATTAGATTGACACACTAAAATCTCCATAAACCCAGCTAAGAATTTTATGCTGTAAGAACATTTCCCTAATGTTTCCGTTAAGTAACAAAAATGTTGTGTGTGAGAAAAAAATGTTAAAATTATTATTTTGAATTTTCTAGAAACGTTCAAAATGTCCAGTTTTTTAAACAATGTATTAACGTTATTGCTTGGCTATAAGAACGTTTCTCAAACATTTTTAATGATATAATGTTGATAAAACATTCCACAGACAACTTAAGATATTTTGATGTAAATATGAAAAAGTTCTACTAACATTACTGCAAGAACGTTTTCGATAGTTTTTAGAGAACTTTGAGGGAACGTTAAAGAACTTTCAGCAACGTTCTGAGAACGTGCCCCGTTTGCTGCTACAGATTGTTCGATTTATAAAGCATATCAGATCAGACTGTAGCTGAGGAGCTGCGGTGGTGTCATGGGAAAAATGAATGTGATGTAGATTACAAAAATTGTCTACAAAGCTTCCTGTGCATCATAACCTGCAAAGAAGCAACAACATCAAGAAAAGCCAAAATGACCTACTTACCCCTCCATACATATAAAACAAACAACAAACACACAGAGGAGCAAACAGCCTGATCTTTAATGTCTAATTTGATCTGCTTTCCAGAGTCAGAGAGAGAGAAGAACTTGGCACCTACGCGCTGTCTGTGACATATGGAAAAACAGTGTACCATTACCAGATCTTACACGACAAATCAGGGAAATATGCGATGCCAGAGGGAACTAAATTTGACACTGTCTGGCAGGTATACTTCATCTCTTCAAAAGGGTCTCTGATCTCATTTTACCCTTGAAAAAAGGGAAAACAGGAAGAGGTTTTACAAAATTTACTTGTGACATTTATCTACATGAAATGAATATGTTTAGATACATTATTAACACTCAAGTGAAGGGTTACTGTTTAAACTGTTTTGGCAGTAATGTAAAGGGGCTTTTAATGTAGATATTTAAAATGTGAGGTTAGATTAAAGAGATTTTTCTATTGTACAGATATACTAGTGTTGTTGTTTATTATAATAATTATGTTTTTCTGGACGGCAGCTGGTTGAATATTTAAAGATGAAGCCAGATGGTCTTGTGACAGTATTGAAAGAACCATGTGTCAACCAAAACAATGCACCAATGGGTACGAACTTTCAAAATTATCCAATTAAAACATTTTCACATAACTGCAAAACACAATTAGGCTGTATATAAACGATGTAACATTTAAGTGTACAGCAACATAGATTTTTTTAAAGGCAATATGTTCAATAATACTTAGTAATAAGTATTAGAATAAAATACTAGAATAAAAATAATCTATTTTTCTCTTTTTCCCAATTTCACTTTTAGCCGTCGCCAATGGTCCGGTAAGTGGCTGTAAATAAACTTTTGGCTGTAAATCACTTACACTGCAGAATTTTGAAAGTATTTAATAGTTTTGTGCATGTTGTTAATCATTGGGGCTCTGTTGGTCTTTTTCAGAGGAGAATGAGAGCCAATGGATACACACCGCCCCCTATGAGTAAGTTTATGGTGGTACAACACAAGCTAGAAATATTTAATTTCTTTTAAGTGTGATTTACAAGCTCTAAACCAGCGTTTCTTAAAGATAAATAGATACAGTATATACTGGATACAGTAAATACTGCCAGCTATATTAAATCAGATTAATGTAATTATTGTTATTGTAAATGTTATGTAATTAATTGTTTGCACATTGATTCAAGTACACAAACACTATGATCTCTCACCCCTACATTTTATCCGAAGCCATTGGCCAGAGATTTTCTTTGGTCAATCTCAAACCCAAATCTATTTAAACAAGTTAAGCAAAGGTTAAGTGAACTGTACTAGTTACTGTTTGCGTGCCACGTTAATGATCGTGCCAATAACTTCATATACGTAACATCGTCTATGATATGGACCAGTTCCCAAGCCTGACGGAGACGAATCACGTCCAGCTTTGCCTATGGACCATGACGCGTTCATCAGTCCTTATGATGATCCAAACGAATGCAGGAAGAAGACGCTCTTCATCAAGAGAGACAAACTCATGATCGACGAGGTGGAACTTGGATCAGGCAACTTCGGTTGCGTCAAGAAAGGTGTTTTCAAAATGGAAAGGTGAGCACAGAGGAAAAAAGCATGTAAAGTTAGGACATTTTCTGAATTATAACAAGTTACCCAAATTAAAGCTGCAATCCATACCTTTGATTTGGTTAATAATGAACAAAAATTGAGCAAGTACATATCAGATCAGTGTTGAGCACAATATATTTACGTTACCCTGATTCGCAAAAGTAGGTTTATAGTAATGATTTATAATTTGAGCTGTCGTGTCTGGTTTTGTGGGAAATGTCTGTTTGTAAACAGAAGATCTGGCTACTATATCATATGTCTGGGTACTGTAGATGGTTCAACATTTGTAACTTCCTCTTACAGCAGAATTTAAACTTGTCATCCATGTTTACGAAAATAACTGCAAGTGTCTTGCAATTTTATGTTTCAAACCGAGATGGCGGTAGAGAGGCCAAAGTTACGGATCGCAGCTTTAAATTCGGCTACTTTATTAATTGCATGCAATTTAACTCAGATTTGATGACCCAGATTCTAATCCCTAAAATTGTTTTTCCAACAAAGCAAACAGATCGATGTGGCCATTAAAGTGTTGAAGAATGAGAATGATAAATCAGTAAAGGATGAAATGATGCGAGAGGGTCAGATTATGCATCAGCTGAGTGATCCGTTCATCGTCAGAATGATTGGACTCTGTGAGGCTGAAGCTCTCATGCTGGTGATGGAAATGGCCCCTGCTGGCCCCCTCAACAAGTTTCTCTCTGGCAAAAAGTGAGTTCATCAGTATGTTAGGTTACCCGAATGACATCAGCAAATAGCCAGTCGCACCTGTTCACACACATGACAAAAATTTTGAACAAAAAGCTTATCCTGTACATTTTGCTCCTTTTAGGGACCAGGTCCCCATGGATAACATAGTGATGTTGATGCACCAGGTCTCCATGGGGATGAAGTATTTAGAAAGCAGGAACTTTGTTCACAGAGATTTGGCTGCTCGTAATGTACTTTTGGTCAACCAGCAATACGCCAAGATCAGTGATTTTGGCCTCTCCAAGGCACTGGGTGCAGATAACAACTATTACAAGGTGGGGCTGATACACGCAGTTGTAACACAGTTTAATTTTAATTTACATTATGAGTTAGTAATTGTAAATGCTGGTTCATTTGATCTTATGAAACATACGACAATTGTTGATAGATAGATAGATAGACAGACAGACAGACAGACAGATAGATAGATAGATAGATAGATAGATAGATAGATAGATAGATGAGACATCACTCCTAATGAGCTMAATAAATGGCATCATAGGTTGACAATACMGAATTTGAGTGTTATTTTGTATGCAGGCACGGACAGGGGGGAAATGGCCTTTAAAGTGGTATGCACCAGAGTGCATTCATTATCACAAGTTCTCCAGCAAAAGTGACGTTTGGAGCTTTGGAATTACAATGTGGGAGGCCTTCTCCTATGGAGGAAAGCCTTATAAGGTAATCATGCTGTGCCATCAAGGTTAACCTATTTACTGCCAGCTTAAATGAGTTGCTTATATGACACTGAATCGTCTTTGGTCACTTTTCATTAAATACGTTCTTTCTCTGTGCAGAAAATGAAAGGGCCGGAAGTGATGACTTTTATAGAAGGTGGTAGTCGTATGGAGTGCCCACCTGGATGCCCTGAGGGCATGTATGAATTGATGAAAGACTGCTGGACATACAAGTAAAAATTTACTTTTTTTACATTAATAGTATAACATGTTAAGTGATTGCCTCAGTACGGTTACTAGAATGCATGAACTATGTGTGTGTGTGGGCAAAGGGGGTATTATCATTTTTTGTGTTGTAGAGGCGCTTATAGAAAAATAAATAACTTTTGATTGACCTCTCCAGGCATGAAGAGCGGCCAGGCTTTGTAAAGGTTGAGGAGAGGATGAGAACCTTCTATTATTCTATTGCCAAAAAGATCCCGGATTATATGAAAACAGAGAATGAAAAAGTCTCTAAATAATCAGAGAAATTGAGGACAGAAGGAAAACATGGCGAGAATCATTCTGAAAATATTTGTTACTTTTATATTGTGTTTATAAAACTCCTTTTAACTATTTGCCAGCTACTATGAGTAATGGATTCTGTGTATTGCTTTGTTTATAATCATTTGTGCTCATTTAATATTTAAAGATGCCATATGATGTAGTTTTAAGATAAAGTGTTATCAGCTGACTGATGGCTGACACATGTAGGCTTATGTTCTCTGCCATAAGATGTCTTAAAGTTATTGTGTGATTGTAAGTTTCCTGCTATTTCTTTTTCTTTCTTAGAAAACATGTTCTCAAAAATATTTTTGTTGGTTAATGTTTCTGGCATTTTGAAACTTGGAATAAACTCCACATGCATCAAAACTGAGTCAACACATAAAGTCATAAAATTGTTGGATCTGAAGACAACAGATGTTGCCTGGAGGCTGTGTTAGTGGCCTATGCAAACAGAAATGCGTTTTCTTAACACAGAAACGTATCAATGATTGTAAAAACCTGCTTTTGTACATAAACATCATGCGTCAAATAGCTTTCAGAGTTCATAACACCTAAATGTTTGTTTAATACACTTCCTTCTTGTTCAGACAGCAGAGGTCCACTGATGTTTCTATAAAGGAAGTGTACTTTGTTCAGTAGGGCGGGGCTTGTGGTTTCCTTAGAAAGTGTAGACAAAATAATTGTTACAGTACGAAGGACGCGTTCTTTGTTCATTCTGCAACAAATGCAAATACAATGTAACTTCAATAACAAAGAAAGATATTGAATAATCTTCGGAATAGATGGTGGTTAGGAAAGGCGGTCCACATCAAAGCGGAACAAGAAAGGCGCTCGCTTGGTAAGTTTGTTTCAACTTTTGCACTGAACGTTTCGTTAACGACACCTTTTTTTGTACATTTTGTGTCAAGATAAGAAATAGTTTGTTTTGTAAGTCTTTGAATGTGTTTGTTAAAAGTTAAAGTCGTGTGACTATGGGTCGTGCTCGCGCCATTAAAAGCTACTTCGTCACACGAAATTACCGCTTGAACTGACGAACATCTCGCGCAACAAGTTTGTTTCGCTTTTGTTTTTTGCCTCTTGCATCCATTCATTTGAAGAAATGTAAACATTGACTTTCGTTTTAGCAACATATTTGAGATATTCGTGTCTTTATGATAGACATAATGCGTAGATTTGGCGGAACCCCAATGCCGATGTCAGTAAATGCCACCCGTGGTGCCCAACAGGAAATTACTCATTAATTCCTCTAATATTTTAAATAAAATGGCTCTGTGCACAAACAGCACGATACATTTCTTTCATATTCATAAACAAAGGCCCGATCAAAGTATATGATGAATGGCTTATTCATCATACTAATAAGATTAACGATTTTGTCCTGCTGGTTTTTCACAGAGAAAATCTCTTTTGCTGTTTCTTACCACACACTAACTGTTTCATTTGTAAAATACAAGTCGGTGTTAAAGCCCAGAATGGAATTAAACCTTGATTTGGGGAATGTGAGTTTGAAAAGCGTGTTTACAATGTTTGATAGAGATAGACAGTTATTTCATTGTCACAGCCCACAAAAAAATCTCAGACGCTCTTATGACATATCATCTGTTTGCCAACCATTTGCCTGCAAATTAATGGGTAACAGAACGTAAGCAGGCAAAGTCTGACCTGTGTTTTCTCTTTGATTTCAGCATTCATCCTCAATAGCTGGTGCTATTGGAAAAAGCCTCTACATACAATATTGTCCCTGTTTATTTGCCATATTTTGCTAACAAAAGGTTCATTTAACCGTATTACACAACAATCGTGACCCCCACCCCCCGGCAACCATGTCCATGGCTCTTAAACAAGTCTTCAACAAGGACAGGACATTCCGGCCCAAGCGCAAGTTTGAACCCGGGACGCAGCGCTTTGAGCTCCACAAGAAAGCTCAGGCGTCCCTTAACGCCGGGCTGGACCTGAAGCAGGCGGTGCAACTCCCGCATGGAGAAGACCTGAACGACTGGGTGGCCGTTCACGTGGTGGACTTCTTCAATCGCATCAACCTCATCTACGGCACCATCAGCGACTCCTGCACAGACCAGACCTGTCCCGTCATGTCTGGGGGTCCCAAATATGAGTACCGTTGGCAGGACGAACAGAAGTATAAGAAGCCCACCGCTCTGCCGGCACCAAAATACATGAGTCTGCTAATGGACTGGATTGAGGTCCAGATCAACAATGAGCAGATCTTCCCCACTAATGTTGGTAAGGACTCAATTATCGACAAAACCCCCCTAAGTATTTGTTTATTTAAAAACCCTTGTTTTATCTTAAATATTGACAATTTCCTTTAGGTCCAAGTTAAAGTTTGCTTACATTGTTGTTGACTTAATATCACTGTTTACAAATGAATAACATTGATAATAAGATGAACAGATTTGCCTTATATAGTTGCCCCAAAAAATATCTTGACACTTAAAAATTTATGAATTGTTTTCACAAAAATAACTTCACACTTCACAGAAGTAACTTCACATTATGATGGTATGTTTTTCCAAAAACTTTTACCCAGCTGGTCCCAGGTCAGTTTATGGATATCTGTGTTACTTAATGTCTAACAGAGCAACCCCGCATGTAATTCATCACTTAAACTCTGAGAATGTTTGACATCCAAAAAGTCTTAATTGCAACAGTATGTCAAACCATATATCTACTGTTTGTCAAATGTTTGGCTAAAAATATGTGCTTGTGTTAATAAATACCACTTGGGTTGATATTTTGTTATCTAATGCAACAACACTGGTACAGCTTGAGTGTGGCCACTCTATTTTATCTTTATCAGTTCTCCAAACTTAAACATGCGTAGATCAAAACAAGTTATCCTGCATGTCTAGTGTGGCTTTGATGTCTCAAAATGGGCATCATATGAAATGTAAGGTGTAGACTATATAGAGCAGCATTTGTGAAAGGAATAAACAAAAATCATGGAATCTTAAAAAATGAAAAAACAACAGAATTATCAAATGCAAAAGTCAGCCTTATTTGTAAGTGGGAATTTCGCAGCCTCCCTTGGCATTGTCTCATTATTAACGTGCCATCCGCCATCTGCGTTGCCTTTCAAACTGGGTCATATAATTTACAGTGGGATATAAATAGAAGGAGCCTGTGTATGGAAGAGGTTCTTAGAATGCAACAAGGGAGTCGCAGAACTTAGCATGTATAAGGAGATGCTGTTTTGCACATAGGACGAAATGCAGGACACTATTAATAAACGCCACTCAAGAAATATGATTCTGAGATTTATGACCTGTCGCCGCACATGAACGCCTTAGAAGATGATGTCACAGGATGTGCAGATGAGAGAAGATCTGATGATATCAGCAGGCTTATGTGCAGATTAATCCAATAATACCCCTTTTGATGTTGTTCCATACATGTTAACCTGATGAGAGTGTTAAATCACAAGAAATCGTTAAATATCCTACAGTAGAAATTGCACTTTAACCTGTGTAATTTTGTATGCTACCGTACCGTATGGCAAATGTTACTTAATTTGCTGATGCCATGTGGTGTTTTTTATAGGTACGCCATTCCCCAAGACCTTCATGCAGGTAGCGAAGAAGATCTTATCTCGCTTGTTCCGCGTCTTCGTGCATGTGTACATCCACCACTTCGATCGCGTGAGCCACATGGGAGCCGAAGCGCACGTGAACACCTGTTACAAACATTTCTATAACTTTGTTACCGAATTCAACCTCATAGACCACAAAGAACTGGAGCCTCTGGTAAGCACATGTTTCACAGA
>JAZGTK010022358.1:0-10297 GCA_036877625.1 Ambastaia sidthimunki | reverse complement strand
ATTATTTACTGCACAAAAATGCAGGTTTGCCTTTATTTATTTTCAAACACAATAAAAACTAAATAAGAATTATTCACATTGTTGCCTGGATCAATTCTGTCAAAACAAATGAACAGAAAAACATCCCTGGAACTCTAACATAATTACTCAGAAACACCTACAGTTATTTTTTTCCTTCATAAATAGGCGCAAACAAGTACCATAAAAAGATCTCATATAGACACAGTGTAGAGGAATAGTAATGATCAGCCATATGCCGGGGTTATACAGCAAACTCTCCAATCTGCCACTGTTTCTTCTAATTAACACCATATAAGCATCTGACAGTTTCATACACATGGTTTGGATGACATTAATCAATATGCCAGAAGTGATACAAAAGAAGTATTGTGTGTAATACAAAATAAACTTTTTCTTTAGTACTTAAACGAACTTGAATCATTTCATGCTACCTCACAGGCTGATGGATTCAACCTTTACTTTTTTAAACCTGTAAAAGAAATACTTTAGTCTCTTTTTAGTCTAGTCTAATCAACAGGGACGTCCCATGCCAAGAAATCACTCCTCTTGGCTAATTATCCCTTTTTGAGTTTTAAACGAACTGGTGTGCCCAATTCAAAATCACATTGTCACTAGAAAAAAAGTTTAATTCTTATACTCTAGGAGTAACACAGATTCTATTTACAGTTTGAAATGAGCTGAAACAACCCATCTGGTCGTTCATAAGTTGCTATGAGCGACTGTTTTATACTTACAACAGAACTCTGTTTCTAAGGCAGTTGACTAGAAAAGATTGTTACAGAGAGGAAGAATGATACAACGAGAAAAGGTGTGAGAAAGGAGCAAGAAAAGCAGGCGTCATATCGTCCACATTCTTTTTGTGTGGGTTTTTTTTATTTTTTTCCTCCAGATTGTTGAGATTTTCCTCTTTATACAAAAGTTCTGTTTTGGTTTTTCATTCTGCTGTTTGTAAGAGCTCAGAGTTCCTGACACACAGCAGTAAGTGCTTAGAAACCTTAGGTAGAGTGACACAACCTTTCTACGAGGCAAACTGATTTATGCGATTTCTTAAACCATAACCTCTAATCTCCAATAACACATACGTCTAGAGAGCCTCTTATTAGGTATGTAACAAGTACCCGAAACAATGGGAGGGCATTAAAAGTCACTATTATTAGTGCGAGGTGATTGCATTTAAAAAAAATTTAGCATACAATTTACATGTTCATGCTTTGATGAATTAAATTCTATTTTAAAGATCCAAAATGTCTGAATGTCAGAAGCTAATAGGAGACACAAATTCCAAACCCACTGTGGTTGGTGTACTAAAGTGTGAGTCATGGAAAAGAAAACATTCAAACATTGTTTTGCTGATGCGTGGATTGTATCTAGTCTAAAATAAGGCCTGAATAATCAGGCCCTGAATAGTTGTACTGGGATGAGGAACTGCCTTGGTCCTGTGAGCATGAAGGATTGTATGGGTGATGATGTCAATCAGGTCAGGTACAGGGCTTTGTCCCTCTGCAGAGCTCTATGGAGGGAAATATAAACAAATCAAAATGGCTGCCACAAAAGTCAGAAGCAGTTTTTTTAGACAGAGCTGTTTTTGAGGAGACCTTGAAATGACTGCACTGAAACATTTCACTTGCTCCGTTAAACATATGTTTAACAGAGCAAGTGAAATGAATTTCAGTTCTGTTCTCAATGATTATGTTTAACATCCAAGACTGATGTGGGCATTACTGCATGCGGTAAAATTTAATGATGGGGGAGGAGTCGGCACTCACCCGTTGCTGCAGTAGTCGGGAGTCCAGTCCAAGCCCTGGGCTGGTCCATTCCTGCAGCCGGTGCGGTAGTCCATTGAAGGGGACAGACCGGGTCCGGCGGAGGATGTGACATTTACCATGCTCTGATACTCTGCCTGAAGGGGGAAACCCTGAGAGAGAGCACAATAAAAGATTACATATTAGATATTACATACGGCACGTCACACACAGACTGGTCCTACAGTGCTAATATATGGGAAGGAAATTGTAAATGGGGTATGTAAAATGTCCCAGGAAGTTTTTAGATTTCTGACTTTCCAAGCCCTTATGTTCAGTACGGACTTTGGGAAAAAATATATAGTCTTGTCTCTAGTCTAGATTGAATCTAGTCTTATTTTAGACTAGATATAGTCTGTCTGTCTGTCTTTCTGTCTGTCTGTCTGTCTGTCTGTCTGTCTGTCTGTCTGTCTGTCTGTCTATCTATCTATCTATCTATCTATCCATCTATCTATCTATGCCAACTGAGTTTAGATCAGATGATTTTAACATTTTTTACATTTACATCAATCTCAATGGAAAATGACATCATGCAATATTTTAACATTATGTTGGGCTGAACTAAAGCCTGACTTTGAATGCTGGAGCCTTTATGTTCTTCACTAGAAAACAAGTGAGAGGGAGAACCAAGAGCAAAGCACAAATCAGTTCATCCAGTCTAATTCCACCTAGCAAACATCCTACACGATCTGAAGTGGACATGATGGCAGCGCAACGCAAGCAGCTTCAAATGAGCATTAATGAGGAACTGCGTTCAGTGGTTGGTGAAGAGGGGTAAGGCTGGTGGGGGTAGACGAAAAATAAACGAAGCAGATATTCTAATTTCGAGACTTCTTCTCTGTTCTTAGCCTAAGAAAGACTGCATGTGAAAGGAAGTTAATCTGAGTGGTACACAAGAGAATCTGCCTGAAAGAGCAAGACAGCAGGTGGCTGGGTTTTTTTTCTCCCTCCAGAGATTCTACCTATTCATGAATTGTTCCTCAAATTCTTCTCCTTCATTCGATCACAAAGGCTCCATCTGCCCCTTTGTGTCCCTCCCCCCCACAACACCGCCCCACCTCCCCCCACCCTGCCTCGGCTCACCAAAAAGTTGAACCGCGCATTTTTGTTTGCTCTCCACAAATATGCAAAAATGAACAAGGATTATTACTCCCCTTTGGATTTAAAAACTCTCCCATAAAGGCAGGATCTGTGGAACAGGCTTAAGAACTCCCCGAACGGAGAAGAGAAAAGCCAAGTTTAAGCATTCATGCTCTCCTCCAAAAGATTGACACAGCCATACAAGAAGCCCTGTGGTAATCTAAAATTGGACTTCAGAAAATTCACATTATAATCTGCATGAAAATTAGACACTTTTTTTCTTATGACGATGATGATCCACAGCAATAGTTAATTTTCCTGCTGAGGAGTGATAAAAAGCAGCACATGAAATTTAATCAAGTAGTTGCTCTTTTAAATACGTTTCCCAGAATTCCCAGCGGGCACAGGAATAGAATTTTACAACAATAGGCCTTTTATATTCAAATGCAGATGCTTAACTTTTTTGCAGCAACAGTTTCAATTGGAAATATGGGTTTTCGTTTTAGCCTGTGATGGAATCAATGCATTGCAATGCAATCCCCTAATGACGCATGAAACAAAACAAAACTGAAAACAGAACACCAACAGAAATGACAAACAAAAAAGATTAAATGAAATCACACCAACAGAAATGAATGATATTAACAAGAACAGTTTGTTTGAAATAGGAATTGTTTGTTTGTTGTAGGCACTGGCATTGTCAGAGCAGCGCATCCCTCAGTAAAAGATCAAACTCCTGCCATTGGACAAGTGTGTCACCTGTTCTCCTGACCACCTGACTCATCTCTTTTTATGAAACTAATCTCTGTTTACCCCAAGACAATGTGATTCTCCGCCCTGCCGCTCCCTCTCTTTCTCTCCAGCACCAGTTAGTCCTGCCTCCCAGCTGATGCTCATCTCTTAAAGAGCTTCGAGGCACAAGGGTGCTATTCATTAGGACCTCATTACAACCTCATATCAATCCCACTGAAGTTCCACCACAGTGCAGGACTATTAAGGCACGAAACGGATCAACACAGAACTCTTAACGACTTTCTCACCAACGCAGTGAGTGTTTAAGGAGACTTAGGCTTCAAACCTCTCCTTAACCACCTCTATTTGAGACCTCTATTAGGAGAATGAGGGTTTAATTAGCGCTCATGCTAATAATGAGACTGAGTGCACTTTAGATCGAGCAAACTAGCTGTTGCTAACATGGGGCTAACAGCCTCTCTCTCCTCACTTGCTGGGGGGAGGCAATAAACCCAGTGAATGTTATTCCAAAGAAGGTCATTTTCTCTTTAATTAGATTTTTTACTCTGTGTGTGAATGGGTAGAACCTTCATTTAGTTTCTTTTCTGTGCTTTTGTCTACATTTTAAATAAGCAAATAAATAAATAGTTTGGTTAAAAAAAAAAGAGAAAAGCTTTCTTCTATACACTTCTTCTATACACGGAGAACTAATTTCATTTCCTCCGCCCCAGTCAGAAAAACTGTTTTCATCAGATAGCCGAGCCGTTTTGTCTTCCACACTGATGTATTCATCAATCTCAATGTGAGTTTTTTTGTGCAACCTTAAGTCACATCCAAATCCTAATGCATCTGTTTATTACAGAGAGAAAATTGAAAATCTGTCTGTGTGATACGCCGGGATTTTTTTTGCACAGCATGGACATAAAACAAGCTGGCAGATATTAATGGTTTCTCTCTTGACCTCATTCGCCAGCGTGAGAGAGAGGCTGAAGGGGCCGGAAATGATGAAAAATGAAACACTGCAGCATCTGCTGCATAAACAGCACTTCCTCCACTCTCACATTCACACACACACACACACACACACACATATACATTCTGCTATCTGTTCTACAACAATGTATAATGGAAATTGAAGAGTATCAGACCAGGCGGGTTCTTAAAGAGGTTTATGGAAAATAGATGGAGAGGAGCAAATCTTTTAATTGGCCCGACCTGCTGTCTGTCACCTCGCTCTTTCTGAGCTTGGTTTAATAATACTAGAAAGTCTGATATTGTCTCTCTTGATTAAAGTCAACACGTCGTCCACAAGGCATTTTACTTCCATAATGCTGAATTTCTGTGTGAAACAATATCAAACAGGATTGATTGAAATCATCCATCAGGGTATTATTGGTTGGAGGAAAGGAACTTCAAAAATAAGAGGGCATAATAATGTCATTCAAAAAGAAAGTTGCTTTAGGTAAAGTTGTTTGTTGGAAAGCAAGTTACTACATTTTATTTGCTACTGTTTATTTTGATTAAATGTCTTTAACAAAAAAATTGTCATACTGTCAATTGTCATATTGTCAATATTTGCCTAATAATACAAAAGTAAACAAACAAAACAAACAAAAGTCACTGAAAAATAGGGTTAAATTTGTTATTTAAGATTACTTTTAATCTGTATTTGAGAACATGAGTTTAGGTTTTGGGGTGTGAGTCAAAACCCTAGTCAAACAATGACTATCAATGACACCCGAAAACTGTTTACAATAATAAAGAAACATTATTGAATTGTTTACTCAGAATTCACTCAAAAGTGTCTGAAACAAGAAAAGACTTATTAGTCATTTAGAGGACTGTCAGTAGATCTCAAAACTGTCACAAGGGGAAACAGTTTTGGAAACAGTTTTTGATTATCTGATTTTTTAAATCAGATAATTAGACTAAGCTTCTGTTATCAATAGAATGTGTGATGTTAATAATCTCAAAACAGACAAATATTGACCAATTAATCTGCCTGGTCAATATACATCTATCACTAGCAAAGTTTCATTGGGCAGTGCTGTGGAAACTCACCTGGGCCATGGAGGGGGAGTGCAGGGGCAGTGGGTGGCTGCTGAGCTGCTGCTGTTGCTGGTGGAGGCTGAGGTGCTGATGTAAGGGGGGGCTGATCTGTAGCGGAGGAGGGGACGAGCCCGTCATGGCGCCCATGCTCACCGCTCCTGGCATTGGTGCGCTGGGCCGGGATGTGCCGCCCCGAACCAGGCCTGGCTGCATCGGGGGCAGGTGTGGACTGAGTCCTGGCTGCTGGTGGTATGGTGGAGCCATATAGAGACCTGGGTGAGACTGACCTGCCCCAGAAAAAACTGGTGGCTTGGGTCCAAGCATCTGGGAAGCCTGCGATGCCTTTATATCCCCCGGGTCATTGTAGCTCTAGAGGATGGTAAGGAAACAAGGGTCTGCCTTAAAACAAGCATCTCTGCACTGGCACGCAAGAATGTCTCTAAATGCTCATTCTGAAATGCGCATGCAAAACAATAGCCTGCGGTCATTTACGTACCTGAGACACAAGACTCGCTCTGTACGCGGCCAGCTGTTTGAGATACTCCTTCTTTGCGGTCTCTGTTTTTTTCTTGTACACCTGTTACGATAAAACAAACAAAAATATATTAACGGAGGTCAGAGCCGTTCTCCGTGTTCCCGCGCGGAATTATTCTTAGAAATCTATCTAATGGCTGTCCATTTATGAGCCCTAATGTGTAATTGTTGTTGGAGCACTGAAATGGTGCTTGAAAGCAGCCCACTTTAACTAGCGCTTTATCTTTTGCCTTTATGGACTGTCCATATTTCCCCTTTCAGTTGGGGCATATGTGTAATTATTTGCCCATCAATATATCTGTGCTGTTATTACCTCAACCAATAGACCTCTGCTAAAGAGAGGAGCGCAGAAACAGTCAGAGAACAACAGCAGAGAGACGAGATGTTCTTTTATCAGGCAAACATCCTCTCCTGAGTAAAAGTACTTTTAAGTGTTTTCATCAGCTTCACTTGGCTGAGTGTTGTACATGGTAAAAAAAGACCACAAATCAATAACTACAAAAAAGTCAGAAGCTAGGCTGCTAGTCGTGTTATTCAAAACCTCAGTCTCTGTGTTATAGTAGTACCAGTTCTTTCAGTGTCAAAAGGAACCTTGATAAAGATATTTTAAAAAAACATATTACAAGTATTACCAATATTTAAGGTCCAATATTACGCTTTGATATACACTTTTCTTCCTGCTTTTGTTGTAATCCAAAGCTAATATCAAAACAATTGTTATCCGACAGCAATGAATGTGTATCTTAATGAATAAAAGATGAGTTAATCACAACATTCTTAGTATGTTTTATATTTTATATGGGTCTGAACTCTTAAACGACAACAAAATCCCCCTAAAAAATTGCAAAACAAATCTGAAAAAAATTACTGTTGTGTAATTCTCTTGTGATTGAAAACAAAACTGAATATGACAGACAGTATCAGATTCATGCTAAATATGTCCTGAAACAGTGTTCTAAATTATTATCAGACCACAAAGCTTTTGTCTTACATATTCAGATTAAAAATAAAACTCTGACATACTGCGCTGTTTTTACACCTGGGTTTGTTAAGACTTCCCCTACATGCACAACCACACTGATGTCAGACCACAATAAGCCCTGCAGAGATAATGTTATGTTAAGGGGAAATCAGCAAATGTTCTGATCAAGATATGCGTCACACATCTGCTGTCATAACAAATCATTTTCTGAATATACTTTTGTATACAGTAGATAACAGCTTAGATAAAAAACAAAATGTACCCGTGCGTTTAGAACAATGCGTATAGAATTGTGTGTATAGAAAAACACATCATTGTACCTTTATGAGTCAACCACAAGATCGCAGCAAGATAAAGGAACGTTCTGACAGGTGCACGTGAGAGCGGTTTAAAGAGATAAAGTCACCTGTTTCTGTTCCTCTCCCAGACCGTCCCACATGGAGGCCACTATTTTGGAAACCTCTCCAAATGTGGCATTAGGATTTTGGCCTTTAATAGCTGCCTGTGTGTCTCTGAAGAACAGGGCGTATGCTGACACTGGCTTCTGGGGCTCATTGGGGTCTTTCTTCTTCTTCTTCTTGGGGGTTTTGGGCTTCTTGGCCATGTCTGTGGCTGCTCTCTTCTCCGCCCCATTCATCTGAAAGGAGAGGAGCTCATTATAGTAAACAATAGATATCCAATTAGATTAAGCCATAATAAAAGCTTTATGAATGAATCATCTTCATAAAGCGAGTTAGTGAGCCTTGTCTTGCATGCCTGGAGCTATTTTCGACTTTTAATGACTTCCGTACATTAGTTGTATAGACAAATAATGCATTTCATGACTTTAATTATTCGTGATTGCCGGATATAGATTTTTATAAATTGTTTATAGTGATTACATAATTTCTTGATCATAATTAAATTAGATGAATGCAATCATTGTGTATTCTGTTTAATTCCAATTTAACCTATATGTATATTTATGTTTATATTTAAAAAAGCCCATAACTTCTAAATACTTAAGACTAAATTTCAAGATTAAATTTCAATATTTAATGTAATTACATTTTGTGAAGTATTTTTATTATAAAGCTTTAAATGTAATTGTTAATGAATGGTTTCCAGACCTAGAAAAAAAATCACTTTTTTTAATTTAATATTTTTAGGTTTCCATATGCCCATATAAACATGGGGAACACAGAAATGATATTTAATTGTGTATCTTTAGAGCTTTTGACATTCTAATGCTGAACCACCTCTTCTCCATTAGGAAACAAAAAACATCTCAGCAGACTGCATAAATGGCTACACTTTGCAGAGGATCAATGTTGAGTTTCTGAGAAAATGAGCTGTATTTAGGCTGTAAGAACACAACTGAAGCAAATC
Source organism: Ambastaia sidthimunki (assembly GCA_036877625.1). Lineage (NCBI taxonomy): Eukaryota > Metazoa > Chordata > Actinopteri > Cypriniformes > Botiidae > Ambastaia > Ambastaia sidthimunki. The sequence goes on along the minus strand of JAZGTK010022358.1, from coordinate 1,729 downwards.
AGTGTCTTAGCAAATCTGTGTGTATGAGTAAACATAGCAATACAAGTTACTAAAAGGTCAGCAGTGACTCATTCCTTTTAATACTGAATTTTGCCATGGTGCATAAAACTCTATGCGACTGTGTCTGAGTGTGAGGAGAAGATAAGCTTTTATATTTATGAGATCATAGAATCTGCAACTCCCCCCCCCACCCCCTTCTCTCTCTCGCTCTCTCACCTTGGCAGCATCATCTGCATCATCCTCATGCACTGAGCTGGAGGGGGAGGGTGTGGCCGACTTGCTCTCTGGTGGAGATGGGGACCCATGGGTGCCATTGTTGCTGTTCAACCCCAGTTGGGTGTTGAGTTGGGATTGGTTGATAGTGGTCAGCTGACCTTGTGGAACCATGCCAGGTTGAATTCTGTGTCTAAGTGTGTCCACCTGAGGGTGACCGCCATAACGGGAGTCTGAATTGACCATTTGCTGCATCTGGAAGATAAAAATTTGCCTTAATTTAAAACATACCCTCCCAGTCTTTAAAGTGAACTTAATCTTTCAACTTAAACCAAACCTCAGGCACTTGTGGGTTACAAGTTAAAATCCTTGATCTCATTACAACTCACCTCACTTTTCCATCACCTTTTTACAGGGCTATAGATATAAGCACTAATTTCTCCATCTATACCTTATGGCAGGCTTAGAATTTTGCTGCTTTGTTGCTGTAAATACGAGTTTGTAGTAGGGTGTAGAAAACATTGCTTTCCTTCACTGTATCTGGGGGATATATCACCTCTGACAAACATAAGGCCTGTGGCTGTAGTCCGTCACCTGATACTGTCTGAAGCAACAGGTGACCTGAAATGTAGCCCACGCCCACCATTATGTTGAGCACAATGCCCCAACAGGTGGAGCTTTGAGGTTAGAGGCCATGGGCATTTTTCTAAAGGCCAGGTGACTCTGACCCCTCCCTAACACTGAAAAGAGCACTAAACACTTAAACATATTTAAATTTATATTTTTTATCTAACCTTATCTGCTATTTCTAAGAACGAGAACACTGTGGAATGTTAATGCTAAGATTTGACACATATTTATTAATGTCAAGCTGACACTGACATGAGGAAATGTCTAATATTTTAGTAATATTAAAGTCCATGAAAGATATGAGCCAAATTATTTTCTACAAAAATGTAAGTGATGATTAGCTGTGCATGTAGCCCATCCCCAGGTCTGTAATATTATGGCCCCTAGATATGGATGGTGCCCCCATCTTTAAAGTAAGTGTATAATACTTTTGGTTGGGCTGTTTCATCATCTGCCAGACTAAAATCACAAGCCCAACTGCTTTGACAAGTCAAAGAACTGGATGGATTATGTGTGATTATATGCGCAATAATAAAAGTAATGTCTGCCTTTGCAAGCCTCACTGATTCAAGGTTATTTCATTTTATTTTAGTTAGATAGTTTTGCAACTGTGCATTTCAGTGTGAGTTGACTTTGAGCTACTTTCAATAAATGTCATTTTGTTTATCTTCCAAATGTAGTTTTTAAAATTCCATTTCCTTACTTAAATTTCCTTTTTAGTGAGAGCGATCGAATAACGCCGTTGCTTAATTCAACTTGATTCATTAACTAAACGCATTATCATTTTTAATGGCAAGTTAAAAATGTCTGAAAAACAATTTACAAGATTTACGAGAATTCAATAAGTATCAGTAAGCAGAAATGAGTATAACGAGAAAACTTTTGT
>JAZGTK010022357.1:0-10297 GCA_036877625.1 Ambastaia sidthimunki | reverse complement strand
ATATATATATATATATATATATACAGTATATATATATAGTAGTAGTATATATATATAGTAGTATATATATATATATATATATACTACTACTGTCTCAGATTGTTCAGTGCCATCAATGTGATGCTTAGTGTTGGATAATTTAGATCAATGTGGTTCACACTATGTAATGACATACATTTTAAAATGTTAAAACTGTACATATTTATTAATGTGGATAAATCTATAGGGATCTGTCTTACCCTAATGTCCTCAGGGTCCAGACTGTGCTCACTCCAGGCAGATGTTATGCTGCTGTTCAGACAGGAACCTGAGTGACCCATATCAAGCTCATCCTCATAAGCCTCTGTGGCAATGTCCTCCCGCGTATGAGTCCCAGTGAACCGGAACTGGAGTGAAGGATGAAACATTTTACCAACATTTCTCCAAAAATGGATAAGCAATAGAAGTGTTTTGTTGATGTTCATTAGATTAAAATCAAATAAAAATAATCACCTTTGGAATAAGAAGTAATCCTAATGTAACAGTCACTGTGAGGTGTGTATGAACAAAAAATAACACTAGCATCCAGTCTGGATGCAACCCAGTCCCAAGAGAGAATCTGTGGGCAGAAACAAAGCTTTATTAAAGGTGTTGACAACAGTTGCAGCTGTTATGCTAACATGCTTTCTTTTCAAAACCCATCTCACCAAAGACACGTCAGTCAATCAAACCCAACCCTGCAAATTCTGGCTATTTTTCTGATTGGCTACAAAATTGTGGACCACTCTCCTGATTCTTTTTGGTGTTTACAACAAGTTTTGAAGGTTTGGCTGGGTATGTTTTCAGTACGTTCCTGATGGTAGCCACTACACAATTCTAAAAAGCATCGGCAAGACTACCGATATAAAACAAACTTTGCCATTAAATGTAATAATCAGTACGATTTTTGTATGAATAAAGAGTCCTGCAACAGAGGTTATGGCTCAAACCGAGATCTGATCTCATCAAGTTTTTCAGGTAGTGCCTAGCTACCAGGGAATATTTTCAGAATGTTCGTTAACAATCTATAAAAGTTCTCTCAAAGTAGGATAGTTAGTAGGATGCATATGACACATTCAATTCAACATGATGCAATTATGTAGATCTAAGCTACCCATAACTTGCAAGCAATAAAACTAAAATCTAAAGAATTATGTTGAATGAAAATTACAAATAGCAGATCAAAGCTGGGAGAGAGAGAATCATTTTAGGATTTGAATGAAACAAATCTTATCGAATAAGAATGAAACCAATCCTAATGAATAGCTAATATCATGATGTAAAGCTTCAAACAAGATTAAAAGGAATAAGGTAACTGAATGTGACATGTGATATCAGAATGCATGCTCTTTTTGTTTAAACAGTCTTTAGTCAGTAGGCTGCTTGTGGCAGTGGAGGTCACTGTTCCTCTAAAGAGTAATGAAATTTGGGCTCATTAATCACTCACCCTTTGAAGTGATGTTTTGGCAAAGCATCAAAACATGCTATTTCTACTCTTCAGACAAACAGAGCTTATCTGCTAGAACCAGCAGAGGTTGCAGACATTTGGCCAACATTAAGACGTTCCAAAACCCCCAGAAACTATGAAATCTCCATACAAAATTGTCTTTTCCATGAATACACTTTTTGATATTAAATGCTTAAGTCTGATGTTACAGTTGTAAGAACAATTAAAGTGACATGTATTTGTCAATTATGGTTACCCATAACCGAAATGTGACCTCTGCATTTAACCCATTCTTCATGAGGAGTGAACGTACACTGCGAGTGAACACACACACACTTGGAGCAGTGGGCAGCTATCCCTGCAGCGCCCGGGGAGCAAAAGGGGGTTAGGTGCCTTGTTCAAGCGCACTTCAGCTGCTACTTGCCGGCGCTGGAATCGAACCAGCAACCTACTGATTACAAGCCCGACTCCTTAACCAGTAGACCACAACTGCCTACCTGTGTATAACATGTGTGTACGTTTTTATTACATTGCTGTAAGTAGAGGTACTTTTTCTCTGTAGCTTTGCATAGCTTATTTCATGGTTTCCGAAAGAAGCCATGTCACACAATATTAAGTGCATTTACATGCACAGTCTTTGGCTGCTTTACACTGGCACAAAAAATTTTTTTTTACTCATATCTGACACAGATCGAAATTTGTTGCACATGTCTAAACACAAATATCTGCATAAGATCCAATATTTTTGTATTCGGATATGATATCCAGACATCCAATGTATTGGGTTAAATCTGTCTGATTTTTTAATTTCTAGTTTAATAATTAGTTTTTTTGGTTTTTTAATTATATCTCAGTATTATGTGTAAAGCTCCTTTGAAGCAATGTAACAGCAGCATTAAAAATCACTTTCAATTTTATGTCTAATTAATTGCTGTTGGGTGTACTTTTGAACAGATGAATTAGCAAAAGTCTTTCCACAATTCAAGAGTCAATCATGGCGCTCCTATTAGTGAATGACTGCAATCTTTTTGCCCGGGAGATTAATGTAAACATGCGAATCAGATATGAAGCGTAAGTGGAAAAAGGGACAAAAAAAAATCACATATGGACTTAAGATCTGATCTAAGCATTAAAACTTGCAGTGCAGCCTTTCTCTAATTGTGCTTCATAAACTGATAACGTGTAAGTCATGTAAACTTGTTGCAGTAATATCTTGTATCATAAGGTCATAAACAGCTTAAATCTGATCGGCACAGGTAGGTTTTTGCCCATTACCCAGATTTCGTGCACATAAATGCTGATAGTGGTATTCTGGCAGTTCTTTATATGCGCATGACTGATGCTGTTGGTTTGCTTACTAGCAGATTTACTAGTACATTTAACTTTGCTTGGGGTTTTGTAAATTGTTAATATTGCTTCTAGCAATAATGATATTATTACAGTCCTAAAGACTCTACTGTTTTGTTATTTCTTTGTCTCCAATTCTCTTTTATTCCCTTTTATTCTGTAATGTTCAAGTATATGTATTTTGTATATTTTGTGTATGTATGTATTTTTGTGTATTGTGTGTATTTTATGGTATTATTGCAAATCTCTTATACCCCTGTCCCGTAAGATGTTATTTTTCTATGTGCCATTGCCATGTAAGTTGGAACAGCATATCTTGCCTAATATGATACCTATCATGTTAACTAACTACATGTTGCATAGTCGCAGAAGTACAAAATGTTTTAGAAGCAAGTTCTAATACATTACCCTCTTATAGTATACTGAGAGAAGTAAGAGCCTATTACATAATGACAGGTATTTCTAATGCACGTCTATTTATTCAAATGGTCAAAATGTGTGTTTGTTTTTATCGGTTCAGTTATCGGTTATTCATAAACCAACTACAAACCTAGTATCCCTAATTAGTTTTATTAATATAGATCTTGCACATACTATTTGCAATAATATTACGTATGTGTTTACATGTTTGATAATTTTCTGTTTTATTTTTAAATACCTCAGTATTATATGTAAAATTGCTTTGAAACAAAGTAACATTGAAAAAAGAGCAATATAAATAAAATTTAATTGAAAATACCCCACGTATTGAAAATACCCCCATAGTGTCAAACCAGGCGCAGAGTCGAGTACCCTCGAAAGGTAACCAGTTTTTATACTTATCTTTGATCGATATCTGCTTATTTTATCTATGTAAACACACTCCTTAGCTATAGCTAATACTAGGTGACAAGAAATGTTGTTCCAAAACACTGTAGAGTTTGATTGGATGTACAATCCTTGACCTTTGTTTTGCATGGTTGCATTTTTTTTCCTGCAACCCTATCAGAGCATTTCTGTGGTGCAATCCATCAATAGTCACTTTTGCACTAGCAATCAAGTTACAGGAACCTGGAAAGTGAGCGATCCCAGAGAACTAAATTTTCCCTCAGGCCATTTTCTGGTTGCTTTTACACCGGCAGTAGAAACTAAGTTTCTACAGTAGAAACTGTAAATTTTAAACAACTACAGGACACTGTGATTGGCGGTTCTTTAGATTATAAAAATGTTTGCCAAGAAATGGTTGAAGAACCTTTGCCTGAATGATTCTTTGGGGAACCAAAAAGTTTTTTTTCTATGGCATTGCTGTGAGGAACCTTTTATGAACCATTATTTTTAAAAGTGTTATGTGACAGTTTTCAGACAGTCAACGTATACTTGCATAACTGGTAGAGTGTCACAGGTACTGGGGTTTATTTTCTGTCCTGGTAGGTTTATGCACAAACTGTCTGCAGCAGGCATGTTTTATTAACCTCCTTTCAAGTGGCTTATCTGTGCTACCCTTCTGATGCATGTCGTTTAGCTTAGGACAGCTGTTATCACCTTTTAACTAGAAGTTTACTGGAAAGTTCTGCTGATGTGACCCGAGTTTGCCTTTCTAATTGGGCGTAGACAACTTTTAGGCTTTTTTAAGATCCATGGTTACATAATACTCTCACAAACTGTGTTAAATAAATCCCTCTGTGTAAAATCCCCCCAAAATTGCTGTGTGTCTTTTTGAATTGTTTTGCATATTTGCAATTTCTGTCTGAATGTGTCAGGCTACACATTCTGCTGGTGAGAAACTTATACTGTTGGGAACACTGAGGTAAATATACACGAATGTGGGTTTGAGTTTGACTTTATTCAGTTCCTGTACTGTCAACAGTAACATTCTCTGCAGAAACAGCAACTCTCTGTTCTTTATGGGTGTTGTAACTGAAATTTTGACTTGCCTGAAGGAATGCAATGACATGCTGTCTAGAAACATTAAATCATTTTAATGCTCCACTAAAAACAATTCTTTTTAATTGAACAGCCCAGACCATTTATATAAAAATACCCATTAATCAATCTGTTGTGTATTTAAATAAAAATATTAATTGAATTTCTACAGTGCTGCAGTTGGCTGACATGACCAGGTAACCACTGGCAGGTTACCTTTAGCAGTAAGTCCATGCCAGTAGATACCATGACCATATCATTATGCAGGCAATGCACAACAGTATATTAAAAAGAAGTTTTTCCCTTTCCATTTTTCTTGCACAGATGACAATGTTTTAATTTAATCCCTGTAAACATGGATCTGCCAAAATGACTAAAAATGCTGTCATCCATTCCAGCCCAGTAGCTGGCATGTTGCTGGATAGACTGAACATGTAATAGGCATGTGCTTGACATCACCATTTTTACAAATTTGTGTTTTAGTAGTTTACATGCTAACAAAAATGGTGTTGTTTTCATAAACAGGTTCCCAAAACGTTGTGTAAATGAACAGCCAAAAGGCATAAAATAAAAAGGTCAATTTATTAAAAATGGTGTTGACCCATCAGGACAAAATGACTCCTTGTAAAAGAATCAGGACTGTGCCCATTCTTATAGTGCCATAAGCTAGTCAGCATTGAAGGAATCATTTTCGTGCGATTCCAGAGTGATCAGGCAAAATCCTTTCACCACAAAGAATTCCAAACGTAATCCAAACCTTTTTGTCTGGCCTTCTGTATTCCAAGCCTGATTACAAATGATATAAATCACTTCACAATACAGCCTATCCAATCTAAAAATGTTAATGTCTTTACATATCACAAAAATTATTTAATTACCCACATACTAAAATGAAAAGTTTCTCTTTCATATTTTTATCAGCTAGTTTTTGGTTAGTAAGCCAACAGTTAAGTATAGTACAACATCTTAGTATAGCACTAACTTTAGTAATTAGCCCTGATATACTGCTAATTAATGAACTACATCTTGTTGATGCATTCAGTTTAAATTCTGCCATTAGGGTCCAATGGGAAATAATTTTGTGGAGAGAGAATCATGGTTCAAAAATTAAAAAGCATCCAGGTCATATACTTCTAGGACAGCATGCATCAGCAATCAGCTCTTACACTGTTATTCCAAAGTGTTGCAACCCACTCGCAGGGCAAGCTGTCTCAGGAATAAACATGCAGCATGTCATTTTAATCATGCTTATAATGTTGTGCCCCTTAACTTATGCATATTGCTCACCTAATGATGTGGAATATAGCAGAGATGAGGAGTTCATTATAAATGGCGACTGCCAAATAGCGTGGCTCATGGAAGGCGGATGGCACAGTCCGAACAGCATAGCACAGATAGATGCCCCACAGCAGGAAGAGGAACTCCGCTAAAACAGGAACACAAGCAGACAATACCCAGGGCCGTCACTAATTATTTAGTGTGTCAGGTCTAGGAATGTTGGCTAAAAAGATGTGATTTCATGTGGGCTGAAGGGTTGGTTTCCCCTTCCTATGTCCTTTACCGCATCACTCAAAGCAACACAAAGTTGACAGCGCTGGTTGCTCTTAAAGGTATATTTTATCATGATATTTTAGTCAACAATTTTGGAATTGGGTCCAGTCTTTAAAATCTATGCTTAAACCAGGGTTTATGTAACAACAAAATAGATTTGATCATTTAAATGTGATTAAGTGGCATTTTTTTCATATTTTAAGAGTGGAGCATTTTAGAAGATCCCAGATCCTTGATGCCAGATAGACAACAGGAACTTGGAACCAAAGCTACTGGAATTAATTAAACTTAAAAAAAACACTGCTACTTAATGATTTTAATGACAATTAATTGTTTTAATTAAAAGTATGCATTTTCCAGATGGATTTACAGTGATCAAAGTAAAAGACAAGCAACAAAAACATGACTTTTCTTTTAGGTAAAAAGGCTCACAATTGGGCGTTGTTGGGTCAAATTGTGACTTATCTGTCTGAATCAAATTAACGAATCACTGAATCAGTCAGAGTGGTTTTTGACCTAAAGCAAATCAATGAGTCAAAAGTACTTAAAGAATCATTTAAGAAATACTTAAAAAACAGAATAAAAATTAAAGTGAAATAACTATTGTATAACTATGTTATTATTCCCATCGCCAGTGAGTGTTTTGTTTTTATTTCAGTTATTTGCAATTATGCATTTGGCAGACCCTTTTATCCAAAGCACTTATATTCTTTGGGACTCAAAACCACAACCTTTGCACTGCTAACACAATGCTCTACCAATTGAGGTACAGGAACAATTACTCTGACAACTTTGTATATTTTTATATATAAAAATATATATATAAAAATCTGGCTCTGCATCACTGGCCATGTCTCTCACCTTATTGCCCTAAAGCCTGTCTGTCCACACTCAGAAAATTACACTATAACTCATGTTTCTACCAAACACTGAGAGTTTTGCCATTTTGCTCTATCTGAGCACTTTACAGCTGAAAAACACAGATAGTTAGAGCTTAACCAATACCCTTTATGAGTGAAATATTGACCTCTGTGTCAGCTACTGCACAGTTTTAAATAAATAAAGAAGCTTCAAAATCTGTGTTTTAGCTGTTTTTTCTCAATGCCACCTAGGCTGATGTAATACAATGGTATTCACACATTTTTAAGTGTTTAAATACATTTGGGACTACTGATTCTTAATACATTTTCCTCTCAAAAATTGGTTTGAGTAGACTAGAATAGGTATAAATATTATGGCTTTATTAATATTCAGATTTAGAACAAAAACTGACCGGCAGCCATCATGTAGTCCCAGCTATCCAGCAGGCACATGCTAAAGCGCAGACCCTCTGGAGTGACCCCAAAGTCAATGAGGGCATGGTGAATGTCATGGCTCTGGCATACAGCTGAAGTCCAGGCCACGAGGAACCACAGAACCACAAGCAGAATCACGCCAAGCAGGCGCAGAACCCTCCAGCTGGTCATGTAGGGGATCCGCTGAGCTGTGCGTGACAGGAACACCTTTAAAACTCTGAAGAAAGATGACAAGACACACTTTTAAAAGATGTAAATAAAAGCTTTTGGTTTGTCATGCACACCAGCACTCAGAGATGGGCACTCGTGTCACACTTGAGTCGCATATTAATGCCTGTTTTACACCTGTTTCACACATATTCCATTTGCAGTACTTATGTGGTGTGTAATTTTTTTGTGCCCATGTTAACAAGATATTAAATTCAAACATTTTTAAAAAGTTATGAAATACAGGTTTGAAATGACATGAGAGTGAGTAAATGATGGACAACATTTTATTTTGGGGTAAACTATACATTTAAAACTAGATTTGCATTTTCTAAAGAAAGTACCAATACTGAAAAAGTAGTGGTTTTGAAGTTTAGGTTAATTTCTGCCTTTTCCGTTAGGAACTGCTTTTAAAAAATGTTTTACATTTACATCTACATTTACATCTGCAAGTTTATTTAACTGCAACACTAACAGGTTCCCTTTTGAGGGAACTCGACACTGCGTCTGGTTTGATGCTATGGGGAACGCTTTTGGTGTGACCGGTGTCTGAATCTCATGTCTAATCATATCTAGTTGGCCCACGGCAATGTTTGATGTGCATCATGTGTATCTGCAGTATATAAGGGCACCTGTAGAGCATGTCATCAGCTTTTTTGTCTTCAGGAGCCATTTGTAGGCAGCCTACATATAGCCTCCATATAAGCTTCACTGAGAATAGTGTTGAGGAGTCGTAGAAAGTTTGCCAGTATGTTTTTCAGCCATCTTCATTGTATATTTGGAGTTTACGTTTCAGTCTGGGACCACAGTGTCAAGTGGGTCAGTGTCCCAGAGCTTTATTAAAGGCCAAGCGGCTTTGGCTAGCTAACTGCTAGCTCCCCTTGGATATCTGACCCTAGGGGAGGTGTGAAGTAGCACTTTCACTATAGTGGGTCCTCCATCCCCCGCATATCTACAATAATGGACGAAGGTTTTGAATGTTGTAGTTAGCCGTGTGCCAGCTCCTCTTGCATTTTTCATCCTGGGGTGAGTTTGGAGTAGAGGGTCCTTAGCTCCCTATGGAGCTCATTGGAGAGCATAGTGGTTTCAAATGGTGGCAGCTTTTCCTTCATAGCTCCCCTTGGAACGCTGGTCCTCTGGGGTATGATTAGAGTAGCACCCTCTTTGCTGAAAGTCCCCTTAAGACCCTCTGGAAGGGAAAAAAGGACAGTTGTTCCGGAAGGCTGTGGTCAACTATTTTCAAGCTTCTCTTAGAATTTTTGTTCCTCTGAGTTGTTTGCAGAGCAGCACTCTTATTTGCTCTGCCCTTCCGAGAGCTGGATGTGGGTAAAGTAGTACTCCACTCCCCCTAAAGCTCAGCCTAGCCTGGCCAGTGGTAAGCTTTGCTGGCATGTTAACACTAGTCTATGAGACCTGTGTTCAAATCCCACATTGAGCACTTCTCTGTGTATGTAGTGTATTGTACTTTGGGCTCTGCATTTAGGTGATGGTGGAGGTGTGCGCTGAGTAGCGGGCTACACCTCTCCTTAGAGCTTGGTCAAAGGATGATGCTTGAGTGGTTGAAGTCATGTTTTTACTGGCTCCCCTTCAAATGTCAGTCCTCTATGTTGAGAGTGTCTGGCACTCTCACTTCAAAGAGTCTCCTGCTCCCTTGGTGACAGACTGGCAAGGCTATTGGTTGCATTAAGCCGACTTTCTCTGAGGCAGCATCTGGCTTATGGGCTATTATTGCCCAGCCTTTACACAGCAGGCTCATGCTGCGTCTTGTTGCCATGCCTCAGGGGCAAGATGCTCTATGGGTGCCCTAATATACTCGTGGTGCACCTGATGCACATCAAGCACTGTTGTAGGCCAATTCAATTGGCGTGATAAGACATGAGATTCAGGCACTGGTTACACTGAAGGCATTCTTCATAGTGTCAAACCAGATGTGTCAAACCAGTGTCAAACCAAACACCCAGTGCCCTTTCTCAGGGAACCAAGGTTACATACATAACCAGAGGCAATTTTCACAGTGTATAATACATATAACATATAACTGTGAGCGTGTGCTCTGTTTGCCAGAAGGATTTGGTATTTTTTTCTTCCCCACCATTATCTCTAATCACTCAGCTCTTTTGTGCAGTAACTGACAGTGTTATTTTTACCTGTATAATTTCAGAATCACTGTTCCGTAAACTACAGCAAAACCAAGCAGGCGAACCCATCTCAGGAGAATGCACCGGAATATACTTGGATTGAAATACTGGATCATAACCTGAAATGAAGAAAAGTAATTTACAAAACAGAGAACATTACAAAACAGAGAATAATATATGATACTATCTGATAAACACAGCAGGTTATAAAAATAACAAATCATTCTGTCAAATTTTTCTGTGTGTGTTATATAAAACAGCTTAAATGGCTTTAATAAATAAATATCAGCAAGGAAAGATGCATCTGTGCTGGTCTGCCTCAGGAGAATCATCAGAACAGCTTTCCAATTCTCAGTCATCCTCTTGAAAGTGTCAACAGCAAAACAGCCTCT
>JAZGTK010022356.1:0-10297 GCA_036877625.1 Ambastaia sidthimunki | reverse complement strand
TGTCAGAGGTTTCCTTTTGAATTTGTAAAAACTAATAGCACCACATTACATAACTAGCACAACATTTCAGTTCACACCATCAATTATTCCACACTGGAGGTTTTATTTACCATTTTAGAAAACAGATTATAAATGCAAACACAAATAATTTGCAGTACATGCGTTGCTCTTGAAACGTAAGCTCTGTGATTTTGAATGCTGACTGTGCAGTAAACACATTAGTGCACTGTGCAGTGTGTACACTGTGATGACATGATTTCAAGTTGTGGTGTTTATGTGGGTGCTGGGATTTCTTGCACCAAAGTAAACAAGGAGAGGTACTGCTTATAGACCCGGCTGCTTAATGATATGGTCAAGAGAGGGGCTGTAGTCCTCACTGACCTTATTTCTGTTTGGTGGAGGTATCTGATTTCACTTTTTTCTCACGTTTAAACTCTGTAGACAGTGTAAAATACAGGCTTTGTCTTGATTGGACCAGAGGAAAGCAGCCAAGCCATCAAAGAATGGCACATAACCAAGAAACACCTACTCCTATATCTCTTATATTGTCGTGTTAGATTTTTGCAATAATAAGCGGCTGACTGAACATTATCTAATCTATATTGTTACAGAACATGCATTCTTTTATATATAAAAACATTGCATTTAATATAAATCTACTTGATGCTCATGATGCAGCTGAAAACTCATTGCAAATGTATGAAACAGGGGAACACAACCTACCCGTTTACGTGATTTATTAATGTTATTTCTGAAATTTTCAAAAACTGTTGGTGGTGGTCTGTCAGTTTGGCTGAGCATTCCCCTTATGTTGCCACTTCGTTCCCATTAGCTATTTAAAAGCAACACCGCCCTCTACAGGTCACGCTGGTCTCATTACCTCCCTCCGTCATTACATTTCAATGTCATTGTTCTCCAAATGTGATAATTCAGTATCAAAACAGCGTTCACATTAATGCTATGGTAAGCACAACACTCTGGACTCCTTACAAGCAATGTAAAGAGTCTGACTCACGCAAGCAATATTTTATAAGCCAACTGTGACTGTTCTTTGAATTTTCAAATTTACTCTTTTTAGGTTAAGATAAGAATTTAACTGGCATGCAAAACAATGTGTTTCAAAAGTCACAGAGTTTTATATTGCATAATAGAATGTAATGAAGGTGTCTATCGTACGCTTGATGAAAGATTGTGTTCTTTTTTTTTTACCTTTAAATACGGTCTCATCAAGTCAAGGATAACAAGGGAGCCCTTTATAAGGGGACACTGAGGGCCACAGTCAAAGCAGGTCTGTGTGAAAAAAGCCAAATTTTGTCTCGCTACAGGAAAATCTGGCACAATATATGCTGCTGTCTTCCTGATAATCAAAGAAAGAGCAAATACAGAAGAACTGTGTATGTAGACCACAGGGAGCCAGTGGCGTTAAGCTAGGCAGAAAGAAAATAAACCCCAGTTCAACAGACTGGACGCATACGGCCTCTCAGACTTACTGTGGCACTCCAGATGTGCAGCTGAGATTCATCTCCAAGTCCTGAGTCCTGAGTTTGATGATATTTTGTATGCCTGCTGCACCTATGTTTGTTATTTAAAAATATTCATTTAAATCTCATTTTCTGCCCTTTTTCTAATCTCTGAGACATAAAGATGTAGTGTCTTTGTACTTATTTCATTAGTTTATTTATATCACATTAGGTAAATCAATTTTAGGCCAGCCAATGAAGATATTAAAAATCTTGCAAACACAAACAGTGTATTAAATACAGCCAAAATAGTCACAGATCACAGATCATTTACTCACTATGACCATACAGTCTGTCAGGAAGCCCTTTGTGGTGACTGGCATGTTTTCCTGCCTGTAACCACCTGAAATAAAGCCAGTTTCAGCAGTTGTGAACTAAACACCCTTCCTCTGCACATCTTATTTAAACCTGGCAGAATGTGTAAAGGTCTCAGAAGTTATTACTTACTGTCACTCATTTGTCAAAATTTGATAGAATGTCGTGTAAATTGTTCATGAAAAAGTTGTAAATAAATCATCTACTTTATAGAAGAAATTAAATCACTTTATATTAATATATACAATATGTCTGTAGGGAAGATTAACCTTAAAGACTACAGACAGTGATCAGAGATAATGTGGGTACCATAATCATCACAATAACAAATATCACCAGTCCTTTAATGACACTCACTTTATTAAAGATGTTACACTGATAGCAAACCTAATTCAATTAGGTTAATTAAAGCACTACAGATAGACATTTGTCAGTTTATAATAGCCATTAAAGTGAGGTTCTGTTATGATTGTGATGACTGTGTGGTATTACTGAAAGACGACCTTAGATGTGATATTACAGAATCTACATTTCATTACAGTCTCGTACATGCAGGTTGCTTTATATAGCACAAGCTTTGCACATCGTATAAAACTATACAGTTTGCAAAAGCTCCTGATTCCCCCAGCAGCGCACAAACCCGTATTCCTATACAGCTTAAATATTTAATTCCTCCATGGAGATGTTATCGGACCTCTGGATGGCAGCATCCTCCTTTCCCCAGATATTTTAATATCCAGAACAGACAGGCCCCGGGGTAGCAGTGCCAGTCAGGAGGAAACGGATACACAAGGGGGGCGAAACAACAAACAACCCCAGAACCGGTATAGGAAGCTATGAAAATGAAGGGTGCCTGTTCCTGCTCACGTTAGTTACTTTCAACTGTAGCCTGGAGCGTTGTGTTGGAATGAATAAAATAAGCTGTGCTAGCATAGACCTGAGATACTGGTGGTGTCTGGTGGAGATAATGAGAGGTACCGGTGAAATCTTCATTTCAGCATCATTTGCACTCGAGGACAAAGTGGCAATCAGGAAATCAAGTTAATGAGGGAGATGGTGTGTTAAACAGTCATTTGAAAAATGAATTAGAGGCTTTCAGGAAATTCTGGATGGGAGATACAAAAGTATTCTGGAGGAACACACTAGATGCTGCTAAAATAAGTACATTTATGCATTTTTATATAGCTACTTACAGTGCATTCAAGCTATATTTTATCAGGATGTGTAAACCTCTTTACACTGCTAACGCAATTCTTTGCCAGTTGAGCTACAAGAACACTGTAAAAGTAAAATCTTTATCCTTCACATCTGAAACTGACAGACACTGTTACTTAAACAGTTTACAGCACATTTGAGATATGATACGTTTTTACCAGTCCAGGTGCTTTCTAGGAATCAGACCGATGAGCTTGGCCATGTTAGTGCCATGTTCTGCTAAAAGAGTTACAGGAACGCAGTGTGGTTGCTGTGTTGTGTGTGATATGCAGGTAGGTCATCTATTTCCGACTGCGTTAGTCACATTTATCATTAAGATTTCCCTTTAGCGTAGCTGACACACAGCACCACAGGCACATTTATCTCCAAAAGACGTGAAAGAACCAAACAGTCGGTGCAAAGTTTTTATCCCATGCTAGTGCCTCATGCTAACAGATGCTGTCAGAATGGCAAAGGAGACCCGGGTCAGCTCTCTCCCTTGAAGTCTAAAATAAAGCCTTATATCGACAATCAGCACTGATTTGTGATCCATCATTCACATCACTGTTTCACAGGGAAGACTTCTGCAGTAAATGAGAACAGCCTGTTGGGTGAGTCATTGCACGTACCCGCACACCGAGCTCCAACGCCCCCAATCAAACGCATTGTCCTGCTGCTTACCGGCCCTCTGCGCGCACCTGTTAAACATCTCCGCTAATAGATGGCCTGTCATAACTGCTTCATATGACCTCCGACCCCCCCGAGCATGCCAATCACTCTTGCTCGTGTTTTCCATCTGGCTTCACCGCCAATTGAGGCATAAAAACACGTCAGAAGACATTGAGCGTGAGGCGGTTAATGCTATCAGGGGAAAGTAATTCAAGCTGTCGTTGAGGGTTTTTGTCACATCGCTGTTTAAAACCACTGGAGAGATTCCTATGACATAGATGCAAAAACAAAATGTGGGTCTATTTACCACAGCCAGAGCTGTGTACAAGTCAATTTATTTAAAAACTTCATCGCGTAGATGATCAAATTACAGAGACGTTGACTTGTATTCAATAATATTCAATATAATATTAATATTCAGTATAACAGTTAAGGACCATTTTTAATATATTCTTAAATGCCCTACAGTAACAGCAGAGTATATTGTGAAGTTGGTGAGAGAGAACTGGGTTAACTTGCATTTGGGGAGGTAATTATCCCTCAGCAGAGTAACTGTCTCCTCATTGTAGCTGTCAATACACCTGACCGCAACACCCCACAGCTCTGTCAGTTAAACAGGGCGGAAAAAACAACACAGAGAAAGAGTATGACATCAATTAGCCCGGCCGTGGCATGCATAAGCGCCCTCTTTAAAATATTACTGACACTAATTAGACCAAACTTTAATAATGACAAGAAAAGCACAACAACAGTGCTGGAGTCTTTTACTGCAAGCCGCAGACCTTATGCTTTTATTCTCAGGCTCTTCAAAGAACTGTAACATCATACGTGTAACTATGATGTCAGCACAATGTCATCAAAAATGATCATAACTTGTTCTAACTGTATTATGGGAATTTTAACATGGTTCAAAACTGGAAAATTGTAAATAATATCAATAAAGACAGACAGCTTTCACTTATGGCTAAACAGGTGGCATGCTTTTAATACGTTGCTTTCTGCATTGCCAGAAAAGTCATCAAAACAAAGTGACTTCATTGCATAAAACTGGTCATCCCATAGGAATGAAAACCAAACTGAGCTCTCTGTCAACAGCAATGAGATCGAATGCAGAATGCAGAGACTTCCTCTTCTATTTTCCTACACATCTGACACAAAATTAATACTTGAATAAAACATAAACTGAGATCCATTAAATCTCAAATAAGAGAGCAATAAAGACTTTTTCCTGCAATAGTTTGGAAACCACAGGAGTTATGAACCTTAAGCATCTATCGGTGGTAAATTAGGAACAGGAAAGAAAAAACTGTGAAGTCTGATGACTTAACTCACAGCTCTCTTTCTGTTTTTAATGGACGTACAATCATGTCACAAGAGGTTTGTGCCCTGCAAACACTCTCTGCTCTTCCTGTCACATGCCATGATACCATGAAGTCACTTGCCACAAGGTTTAATTCACTCCCTCTCTCTCTAGATCATCTTTCTATTATGATATCAGTGTCATATAAAATGAATCTAATTAAGTTACTGTTTTAATTAATATGGGGAAAAAAAATCCATGTGTCTGTTACTATATGAAAAATATGGTTTGCCGTTTCAGAATAATTTATAGCGCCTTAAAGCATATTCCCTATATTTATTTGTTTCATTTTATAGAATTACAAAGATTATTGTTTTTACTAGTTTCACTTTAATGCACTGAAACTCAAAATTGGTTAGTTATATGTTAAATGTTATAATAGTTATAATGATAGTTATAATGTTAAAATATAAACGTAATCATAATAAAAATAATCAATAAAAATGTTAGCATACCACTTAGTCCCAGTGTTGCTGGTGTTACACAGCTGAAAAATCATTTTCACAAAGTGACCAATTTCCTCCTACCTTGATGAAGACTAAACAATACAGGGGAAAATGGGGTCACACTTTTTACCCCAGTTAACATTTCTCATGGTGTTTCATTTTTTTAAGTAAATTTCTATATAGCCTTATACCTTAAATCTCGGCCATAAAAAGATATTACATTTCCACTTATTTCCAGTTATTCTAAACATTTCCTTGCCTGTCCAGCAAACAAGATAGTTAATTTAACACGTGTTGACTTTATTATTTTACTTGACACTTATATACAGTGTTACAGAAATGTTAAACAATATCATACTGACAACATTGTTATTGGTTTTGTTAGGTAAGGTTGTTTAAAACCACTCGTTGTTTTGGTAACCTTAACCACACGATGCGGTTTCTTGTTTTCAAGACGGCGATGTGCAGAAGCGCGTCTCCCCCTCCCTTCCTCTCACTCACTCAATCCCATGATGCAACAGCCAACAAAGAGAGAATAGAGACGACAGGGCAAAGAAAAACGCCAGAGAAAAGTTTAAAACGGCGAAAATTCACCAAATTCAAACCTTTCACATCGCAAGGTATCAAGTGATCGCAAAACGCAGTCATACGGCGGCCATTAATCCTCGGCTCTGTGGAAACTGAGCTGTTTTGTGGCTGCAGGTATCTAGTTAGCCGTGAAGTAACAATGTCAGTCGATTTCATAGCTCCCCGGACTCTGATATGAAAACTCCTGTATGTTGACAGTATATTAAAGACAAGACAGGTAACGTATGGTTATTATTTATGTGAAAGTATTACGTTTTGATGCTTTGCATTGTGTAGCAATGGATAGTCGTTATGTTTAAGGCCTGCTGAGGTTAGCCTGACTGCTAACTGTGTGCTTAAAGCGTTAGCCACGCTTACATTACAGTCACTGTTTTTAGGATGAGTCTGAATTTAATAGTGTTATATTTGGGCATGCAATTGTGTTTTTAACAGCTTAATAACTAAACAGTGACATGTATTAGTGATAGAGAATTAGAGTTAGAGAGTCACTGTCCACCAATTGATTCAGATTAAGATTCAGTCCTGTCTACACAGGCAAGAACCAGACATAAATGTGTCTATTACAGAATGATAGCCAGACATACTGTGTGGGACATTTTAACAAATTAAAATACTTACTTTGCTATTAGCTGTCAATTTCATGACCCAAGGCAGTGGTCTTCAGTTTCTTGTGGAGCTCATACATGTGTGATATTTTTAAATATACTGTAATTAATGTAGTTACTTGGTATAGTTGTTAAGTAATTCCTATTTTATAATTTCCTATTTTTGTCCTATTTACTTCGTTGGTCCATTTTCCAGGTTTTTTTACTGTGTATGATTTATCTGTGCATGATATTTCAAAAAAAATTTGTTTGTCTTAACATGTCATGTGTGTAAAGTTATACTACGCAGCGTTTTGTTAATTTATTTATAGTTATGTTTATGTGCATGCAGCTTTATGGCAATTTTATTTAAAGACCATTGGTGATTTTTCTAGAGACAATTTTTGTTATGCTGGTTAAAAGTGTCTTCACATCCTAATAGCATCACTAAGTGAAGTGGTTTAAGTATATTTATATATAAATATATCTTCTGTGGAAGACACAGATAATTGAAAAAATTGGAACCAGATTTTATCTATTGGGATTTGACTGGATTGTGAAATGCAGTCTCTGTATGGAAGGAGGTCGGATAAGAGAGGCTTAAAAATCAGTATAGTGCAATCAATAGTCATTTCTGAAACGGATCAAGCTAGTGAGTTTGTCCAATCGTTGAATTCATTGGAATTTGATAATAGAATGTCCTGCTTGCCTGTCAAACTGTGTATTTGAATACCTCCCCACAACATGCACTTTAACTTTAGCCTAAAAACCTGATGTTGATGTGAAAAATGTAATATAATTCACTAGCTTGATCTGGTATAATATTTTGTTTAATGCAAAAATGTCACGAATGAGGTAAAATGGACATTTTATGTTGATTTGATTGACTAAATATATGTGTGTGTTTGATTGTAATTGTATGTCTATTTTGTTCTTTCTGTTTTGTAGGTAATGGGCCTGATGTAATTAGCTATGTGTGAGAGTTCCCAATCATCTCCTCATCCCTAGAACGAGCGTAACCCCCCTCCAGATCATTAGGGGGAACTTCAGAATGAAGAAGATCAGTCTGAAGACAATAAGGAAGTCATTTAACATTAAAGGCAAAGAAGAGAGTGAATATGCTGTATCGCAGCCAGACCTGGCAGCCAGTTTCTCTGCTGAAGACTCTCTGTTTGGAGGATGCTACAACAAAGATCTTGTCAGCGGCGATTTGGATAATGAGGATGAGAAAAGATCCAAAGTACGATCCAAAAGTGAGGGTCTCATGGGCACCCTAAAAAGGAGACTGTCTGCAAAACAGAAACCAAAGGTCAAAGGTGGTTCTCCATCTGTATGTTCTATAGATGATGACACCTTCTCCTCTTCTTCTGCACCCATTAGTCTAAGTGACATGAAATCCCACCGTTCCACATCCGTCCATAGCCACCATTACAGTCCCACCCCGTGGCCCCTCAGACCAGCAAACTCAGAAGAAACGTGCGTTAAAATGGATGTAAAGGTGAAAGCGTTAATTAACACCTCAGATCCGAGCCCGGCTCAAGACTTCCTAGACCCCCAGAGAGACAGATTGTTTGAAGAATCTAGTGATTCATTAAAAATTACCAGATGTGTGCCAGACCACCATTCTAACTCTCAAAATGGTGATTTGCATCTTGAAATGGATGAACATGTGCCTGTAGTTATTGGTCTCGCAGCTCAGGATTATATTCAATACACAATGCCTTTAGATGATGGACTCTATCCTGACGAGGAGGGTTCACACTCTTTTTGCTTAGATGGCACCACGCCCATGGATGTTGTTCCACAGTCAGAGGGATGCAGATCTCTCCATGCGGATGAGGAGCCTATCGATCAGGATCTCCTCTCACCGGACATCTTCATGGAATCGTCAGTCAACCAGCTCTTTTTAAACACTGCGAACGTCTTGCTGCAGGGCTCCGCGCTTGAAGCCCCTCTTTCACCCTTGCTACCTCCGTTGCCCAATAATTATCTCCAGAGCTTCTCTGGGTTTGGCGGTACTCATGCTCAGGTTGCAGAGAGAGTCATGCACCATCTCAACTTCGACCCAAACTCAGCCCCGGGAGTTCAGAGGGTCTACGACGCCGTGCAGAACAGTGGGCCCATGGTGGTCACAAGTCTCACAGCAGAACTGAAGAAGCTAGCCAAGCAGGGTTGGTATTGGGGCCCAATTACAAGATGGGAGGCAGAAGAAAAGCTCACAAATCTTCCAGATGGTTCTTTTCTAGTCCGTGACAGCTCAGATGACCGGTATCTCCTAAGCTTGAGCTTTCGCTCGCAGGGTAAGACGCTCCACACGAGGATAGAACACTCCAACGGTAGCTTCAGCTTCTATGAGCAGCCTGACATCGAGGGCCACGTTTCCATCGTGGATCTCATCGATAATTCTATCAAAGATTCTGAGAACGGCGCATTCTGTTATTCAAGATCACGCTTACCGGGGTCTGCAACCTACCCCGTCAGACTGACCAATCCCGTTTCGAGGTTCATGCAAGTGCGTTCGCTGCAGTACCTGTGTCGATTTGTTATTCGACAGTACACACGAATAGATCTCATCCAGAAATTGCCTTTACCGAACAAAATGAAAGATTACCTGCAGGAGAAGCACTACTGAACACAGTAAATCTGAACTTTGTTGCTTGTTGCACTTTTGGAATGATGACACAACGAAGCAGGTTTTGCAAATATTTTGAAGGTTTTGTTACCATTAAACCACATTTCACTCAAAAAAAAGATGATGTTTGTTGGCTTAATACAGGATCTGTCTGGTAGAGTAGATAAGTCTGTGGTTTGTGAAGAGATCCAATGCCAGAAAGAGTGTTTGGATGTTATTGTTGGAGCTTTCTCCGCATGTTCTGTAGAGTACTGTAGAGTTTTGGTTTCGTTACAGGAAAATGAGTCCAGATACAAAGAAAATCAAGTATTTTTTGTGCATTTCCAACAATTTCAAACATTAGCACAGACGTTCAAGTTTATTCAAAGGCATTTAAAGTGTTTTCTGTTAACATTGAACAGAGTTAATGCCTTAATAAAGACTGCAGGTTTGTGAATGAATTAGTTTTTGGTGAATGCATTAACATTCCTCCTTGCCCATTTCTTTAAAATGCACAACTTTTGTTTGGCTACCAACTGCTATGTTATGATCACATTCAAAGGGAAGATGTACAGTATGCTAAAATGATGTCTTGTCAACATATCACCCTGCATAAGGATGTTACCCTAATAAGCTATATTAGCTGCCCATGTTTGTGATATCACATTCTCTGTTTGACATTCTTTAGCACATGTGATGCCAAGGTTAGATCATTCTGTGCCTCACTGAAACTGATCATTGTACAATAAATTGATTTTGGGCTGTATGATTTGTCTTTTGTATCAATCACCTTTTAACAGACATGCAGTTACGTTATAAACACAACTGTTCTGTTTTTCAACTTGCATTAAATGTTTATTAGAATTTTTTTTATTGTTTTCAAATAGAGAAGTTATTATGGACTATGGTACAGTTAAAAATATTAAACCATTTCATTTGGGAACAGAATTTGCGAAATTGATATGTTGTAACTTGAATTTGTTCTTCAGTTCAAAATAAAAGTTTTATAT
>JAZGTK010022355.1:0-10297 GCA_036877625.1 Ambastaia sidthimunki | reverse complement strand
ATGCCCCTCTCAGTGACAAGTTGCACGATGATGAGGAGAACTTTGATTATGACCATGAGGCTTTTCTTGGACAAGAGGAGGCAAAGACGTTCGATCAGCTCACTCCAGAGGAGAGCAAAGCCAGACTGGGGTAAACTGAAATCATCTTAATCTCCTTCTGATGTTTATTAAAAGTCTGGGAGTGAAAATTTTGTCATTGTTTTGAAACTTAAAGATATGGTGAGCAATTTCTGAGAGGCTAGCAAACAAAACTAGCTCAGAGCGCTCACCAAAGCCACGCCCCCTTCAAAACATTAACCCTTGCAGAAAGACACACTTTATTTACCTTTATATAAACAAATATAATCATTTTAAAACTCTGTACCCACCCGCTCAAACTAAAGCTAATTATTAGTACAAATGGCATCCTGGTTTCACCTGAACATCTGCTCGTTCTATCATGAGTTTCTGTCTTTGCGTCTACAGTAAGATTGTAGAAAAGATTGATGGTGATCACGATGGTTTCGTGACCAGTGATGAGTTGAAACAGTGGATTAAACACGCTCAGAAACGCTGGATCTACGATGACGTGGACAGACAGTGGCAGGCTCATGACCTCGACTCGGACTCGTACGTCTCCTGGCAGGAATACAAGAACGCCACATATGGATACGTCCTCGGTCTGTTTACCGTCATCATTCATTCATCATATATGGATTATATACAGGCAGACTAATGCTGATGTTTGTGTGTGTGTTCAGATGAAGGAGATCCTGAGGATGGATTCAACTACAGGCAGATGATGAGCAGAGACGAGCGTCGTTTTAAGATGGCCGACCATGATGGTGACATGAGAGCCAATAAGGAAGAGTTTACAGCATTTCTGCACCCAGAGGAGTTTGACTACATGAAGGATATTATAGTGCTGGTATGATGCGTATGGGCTGCTGACTTGCGATTGCTCCAAATTTGTTGTTGAAGGAAAAATGAACTCACCTTCATGTCATTCCAAACCTGTGTGACGTTTTGTTTTTTGTAAAACAAAAGAAGATATTTTGAAAAATGTATTGGTGGTTTTATGTCCATACAATAGAAGTCAATGGGTGCAACTATTATTTGATTACCAACATACTACAAAATGTCTTCTTTTGTGTTTCTCAGGAGCAAAAAAGGTCATACAGGTTGGAATGAGTAAATGATGGAAGAATTTTCATTTTTGGGTGAATTTGTGTGCTGTTGGTTGGATTGTAAATGTTTGTCTGTTTTTGACATGCAGGAGACTATGGAAGACATTGATAAAAATGGAGATGGTGTCATCGACCTGAATGAATATATTGGTAAGTTGTTAGAAATGAATACCTCAGGTGTTTGAAAAAAGAGAATAGACAGTGTTCAGTTATTCTGTTTATTAACATTCCTCTGGCTCATGTGTGTGTGTGTGTTCAGGTGATATGTACAGTAAGGATGGAGACGCTACAGAGCCAGAGTGGGTGAAGACAGAACGAGAACAGTTCACAGAATTCAGGGATAAAAACAAAGATGGCCGTATGGATAAGGAGGAAACCCGTGACTGGATCCTGCCGTCTGACTACGACCACGCAGAGGCTGAAGCCAAACACCTGCTGTACGAGTCTGATGCCGACAAGGTAAAAACACATTTAGACGCTGTAATCTTGACTTTAAAGAACCATTTGTCAAGTTAAATACATTCTTAATGATGAGTAAACGTTTTCTCTGGCTCTCTTTAGTCTTTTTATAGAATGTTTTTATAGAATGTTTAATAAAAAACTTATTTGGCTGTTCATTTAAAAAGATTTTTAATTAAGAATAGCTATATTATATAAAGAGGTGAATATTCAATGGATTTATAAATGTGTATGTTTTTGTGTGGTTATGGCTGCTTGTATAACTGCTTTTTGGCTCTTTTTTTAAATAACAGGATGGACGCCTGACAAAGCAGGAAATCGTGGATAAATACGACTTATTTGTCGGGAGTCAGGCAACAGATTTCGGTGAGGCTCTGGTCCGACACGATGAGTTTTAATTTCAGAAACTTCACACTTGAAGAAAACGGACAATAATTTATGATTTCAAGCACACTACACTTGTTGTGAAACAAACCATTACTGTGTTTACAAACATTTCAGTTTTTTTATACAGTGAATTGATCAAATCCAGTTTTGTTGCTTCTTTTCGTGAACATTTTTAGTAAGGTTAGCGCTCGTAGCCGATGGATACGATGCGTGTTCAGGTGCACTGATATGACGTGGTGTTCAGGTCGTATTGTGTGAAGGTTGTTGAACTGGCATGTAGCGTTTGGTCAAATGGCACATGCTGGGTTTCTAATGCACTAAAGTGCTCATATAATGTAACGTGACAACTGGAGGGAATTATAACTGCAGCTGAAGCAGACGGCTTTTACGCTGCAGTTTGAACAAAATAGGAAACCTTGTGTATAATGACACAGTTATTTTCTAAAAAAAATATTTACAACCACTACATTTTTGTATACTCAACTTAAAGGGATAATTCACCCAAAAATAAAAATTTTCCTTTCTTTACTCACCCTAATGTGTTTCCAAACCTGTATGACCTTCTCTTCTGTGGAACACAAAAGAAGATATTTAGAGAAATGTCTTAGTGGTTTTGTGTCATACAATGGAAGTCAATGGATGCCACCGTTGTTTGGTTACCAGCGTACTTTAAAAATGTATTTTGTTCCTTAGAAGCAAAACACTTATACAGGTTTGGAATGACGTAAGTGTGAGTAAATGATGGAAGAATTTTTATTTTTGGGTGAGCTGTTCATTTAAGCCACAGAAGCCATTATATTAGCTGACAGGAAATACAGTGACAAATAAAAGCTGATCCAGGATCAGCACACAGTTCAGTAGTCCTGATCTGCACTTGTTATGAATGCGTCCCCTGCATGTATGTGCAGCATATAAACATCATTCTGCATCCTTCTATTACTCCCTCAGAGACTTTTATAAAGTTTTAAGTTGTTTATAGACTGAAACAATAAACTTGCGCCTTAATTCCTCAAGTGCCTCTTTCCACCTCGTGCCCTTTATCACAAACCCGCTTTAACAAATGTATTTTTGTTTTCTTGCGTCTTTGTGCAGTTTGTACATGACTGAACACAATCTCCTCTCTTAACTGTAGTTTATAGTCTCTGTATTAATCTGTGTGTATAACTGAATGTGAATCTGAACTGTATTTAGTGCTGTGGTCAGGTGTTATTTAACTGCCTTGTTGCTGAGAATTGTTTTCTCAATAAAACGGATTAAAACAATCACCGTTTTGTTTTGTTTTTTAATGATGTTATGGTACATTCCTTACACAGATATTAATCTAAAATAAGACCCACTATGGAAAGATCTTATCTCAGATCTTATTTTAGTAGATATAAAAAACTATGATAGATTTACTTTGTGCCCAAAATAATAACTTTAAAAGAGTGACTTTAGTGTTAAACATTAACAGTGGCGTATGATCCAGAGCTGAGATTGAGTTTGTCTTTATCATCTCATGTATCAAATTCACTTTGCTGTCTAGAGTTGATTATTTTCTGGACAACATCTGGTGCTGTTTGGTCGTGCAAAAGCTGATGTCATGATGTTCAGCAGTTCTGAGTCCTCTGAAATGTGTTCTGAATGTTTTTACTGTGTTGCTGTTCTGTAGTTTGAATGTTCTGTGTGGTTTCTTACTAAGCCGATACAAAAGAGCCTGTATGTAGCTTAGGTATGTTTTATGTTATTTTATTCAGTCAAATCATTTAAATTTACTAGTTTTTAGAAACGGGAGCAAATAAAATATTAAGGTTTGCTTTAATGAGTTCAACTAACTATTACTAACCCAAAATTGTGCCTTTTTAATCCCCTGTTCATTTCCCTGCAGATTCCAGATCTGGTTTTCTTGTGCATTTTAGAAAGAACCGTTTTCTACTCAAATGCAATAGTTCCACTTCAGATTTGAGTTGAGTTTTCAGTTTTCACTGATTATGTTCCATCACTTGTTGCATCTGTTGTCGAGTCATTCATTAAAGCTTTTGTTTACCTGCATGTTCATATCATGTTTGTTTGCTATAAGATAGTTCAGCCCTTGGTCACTCGCATCTGGATCAGAAAGAGATTCCTGGTTCTCTCTGGGCTAATGTTATCTGAAGTAGATTTGATGTCCTCATCAACATAACATACGTTCAAGCTTGCTTGGTCTAAGTGTGTGGTGGTGTTGATCATCTGTCCAGTCAGAGTTTGTTTTGACCCATTATGTTAAGTTGAATCAAGATTTCTTGAGCTCAGTAAATGTTTATCTCTTCTTACGCAATGATATTTTGGTTTGGAGTATCAGTGTCTTGGATTCTTATCTCTCTTCTGAATTCCAGCTGCTTCTGTTCTATGTCAGTTACAGAATCTGAAGGATCTGATAGGGTTGTGGATGCCATCTGAGAAGAGGCCTCTGGGTAGGAGATATTTGGTTCATCCTTTGAAACTAAGAATCCTGCTTGTGTGGCATCTTTTGAAGTTATGTTTTGGGTAGATGCGTTTTCCTTTTGTCGACCACCATAAGAATCTTCCGATTGTTCCTCTCCAGAAATGACCGTTTTAAATGACTCCAGCATCTCCAGATTTGTGATATGGTGGTTTTGATGGTTATTTTCTTTGGGTTTGTAGGAACTTGTGCAGTGCTGATTTTATCAGCTTCTACCTCCATTGTGTCAGTTTGGTAGGGATGTTATCCTCTGTGATGGCTCATTTTAATTCTGTATTAAGCATTTCTGTTTCTGAATGATCAGAATCCTTGTTTCTTTGTGATTCTATTTTAAGTCCTGTTACATTTTTATTTTCACCTCTGAATCAGTACAGACCTCTTTCTCTGTTTTGAGTGATGCTTTAACTCCTGTATTTTCTTCTCTGTCTGTCACCCCTCAGTCTCCAGTGGGTGTTGCTGACTCCTCTGTTTTGGTGTAGATCCCCCACACAAAGGTTAAGTGGGGCAGTTGTACCTGCTGAAAGGTTTGTTGTGATAGAACGACTCCTCCACTAGGGGCATCAATTTCCCATGGTTCACTGGTCAGAGAAACGCTGGTGAAGATTGTGTTTAGACATGTGTAGACATTCTTGTTGGTGCTTATGTAACTTTTTTTCAATTAATCAGATTTTGGGGTTAGTCTTGAGGTTGCTACAGGTTTGAACAACATTCTTTTCAATCTCTTGTTTTTCAATTTTAAGAGCAGCTGAGTTTTAGAAAGAGCTTTATTTCTCTGAGAAGAAATTGCATCACGCACATGACCACATCTTTCCTATTGTCTAAAAAAACAAATCTGTTTTCACCAGAGACTGATTAAAGGGGGCATGTGTCAACTTACCAGCTGGAATCATTCCAGGGTCTTGATGTTAGGAAATCAGATCCAAAATGTTAAGATTGTAAGTGATTGTGATTTTCAGAAAAAGGAACTTTATTTTATATAGTTCACTAGTTTTGTGTGTATTTGTTACAATAAGTTCTTACATGTTTGCTTTGTAAGTTTTTTTTTTATATTTCTATGTAATCTTTTGTCTCACCACATTTGGAAGGCTGCTCTCTGCATGAACAGCAGGGTCCCGCACATACCGCACCAGCATAAACAAAATAACGCCCAGAAAGATTAGACACGCCCTCACCAGGCCCTCCGTCTTAATGCCATCAGGACCCTCTGCCCCGAAAAGGCCTTGAGGAACTATAAATAATTCATTCGAGAAAACTAATGAAGGAAACAGGTTTGTATTAGTAGCTATAAATTCAAAATTAGGTTTTAACTTCCACCAAGAAGACCACGAGCATTGTGATGGTGATCAGATATTCTAGTTCATTGTTTGTTGTACATGCCTAAAGATCTTGTTTAACTATAATAATGTATATTTTCTGTCCAGAGGTTTCACAGATTTTCTAGTACCTGGTTGGCCTTTCTGAAGAACTTCCACATGCAGTTGTGCTTCAACAGCCCCCTGACTCAAGATCAGTGGCTACAACCTGCCACATAAATATCAGTTGTTTAAGATATTGTTCAAGATATTTTGGACAGTTTCTAGCAGTAGTACAGCACTGTACTGATTTACTCCATGAATGTAGTCCAGATTGTAGTCTCATACCTCCAGGAAGTATTTGTGGTTGGGATGTAGACGGTTGGTTGTAGCGATGAGAAGTCCTCTTGTGTAATGTAAAACAGACGAGAGCTGTTGTTTTGAGTTTAGAAAGTACTGCAGTCTGGGATTAAAGTCCTTCAGCCCACACACATACAAACAAACTCAGACTCTTGGGCTTAAATAGGGACATCAGCCTTATTTTAAGCAATATATGTCATTACATCACCATTTTGATGTTGAAATTTGATGTTGGATTGTTACTGATGTGTGGTTGTATGGAATGTACAGTGTGTGGTTTGTGCTGTTGAGTCACATACATTAGTAAAGTCTTGGTCAAGTGAGTGTGAGTAATTTATAACTGTACGTCATGATGGGGAAGGCAGGACTTGGCTCTTACTGACAAAGCCTCAGTTAAGCACTTGAACTGATATCTGTTCTCCACTAGAACCCTCACCAGGACCACGGCAGTCACATACTTTAGAGGGTCACCTGCCTGAGCTGCCTGGACAGAAATATTAGAATATATTTTTTTATTATAGGATTATTTCATCTAAAAATTAAAGAGGAATTATAAAACTAGCAGTTTGTTTTTTATTCAGTGCTGCCCAAAGCAGAAGATGCTGGAACGGCAGAGAATGTTTTTGGACAGGAAGACTTTTTTTCTGAAGACCAGTGGACAGTTTAATGGCTCAGGACTGTAAAGTGTTAAACAACTATCACAAAACATAAAAACAGGTGTTGATTCTTAATGCTGTGTGATCATCCAGTGTAACTATCAAGTGTATGTTCACCTGTGCAGGGTTAGTTTTGTAAATTTCACTTATTGTTGTGTGTTGTGTCCTTGAGCAAGGCATGTAACCCCCGACTGCTGCAGTGACAGCTGCCCACTGCTCCAGTTTGTGTGTGTGTGTGTGTGTATGTGTGTGTGAGTGTGTGTTCATGACTTGCAGTGTGTGTTCACTCCTCACCAGTGATGGGTTAAATGCAGAGGTCACATTTCGGGTATGGGTTACCATATCTGACAACATGTCACTTTCACTTCAATTTCACTTGTGGACTAAATGTAAACATACAAATGTAAATATACACTTTCCATAGCTTGTTCAGAGCCGTACTAAATAAAAACAAACTGCAATTTTAATGTAAACTGTTGACCCCAACTGTATACACAGTGAACGTATTTTGACAAAAAAACACAAAATACTTTATATGCTTCAGTGTGAGACACACATGAGCCGCAGTCTGAGTGTCAGCGGGAGAATCTGTTCTCCATGTGTCTGATGAGTCTCGTCTCTTCATTACCGTCAATGATGAATCTGTCATTATCTGCCACTGAATTACAACACATGCAGAACTTAAACAACACAAACACAGTGACGTGTGTTCAGACCCGACACGGTGATGTATGTTATTGTCAGTCTGTGTCAGATATGTGGTGGAGAGGCAGAGAAGTTTTGCAGCTTTATCTTTCAAATTAAATTGTATTTATTATTTTCAAAAATCAATTGTATTTAAATGTTTATTATTAATCTTTATTGAGTTTGTCTTCTGCTTATTTTCAGGTGTTCCCTGTTTATTCTCTGTGATGTTGGCATTGTACAGGGGGTTGGCACATAATCGGCTGCTGTGATTGGTTGAGAGGAGAAAACACCAGTGGAATTATGGGTATTGGTCATCACTATCCATTACGTTGATGACTATTGTGGCTGTCGTATTGTACCGCTTATTCATGTTTGACTCCCAAATCCACATAAACATTCCAACAGTTTTCAATTATATATTGTTACTTATCAGCAAATACAAATACAACTTTTTCTGTGTGTGTGTTAGCACAGCATAAAGAGTGAGAGTTTAGCTTTCATAGTTCAGTGATTTGAGTTACTGCCACTGTTGGGCAAGTCCACACATGAATAACCAGCGTGAAATACAGAAACATGTCCACGAGTGGTTATCATAAACCCAACATCAGCTTCTGTCATCATGATAAAACTGAATCAACATCAACATATCCTTAAAGACTAAAGACAAACCTGAGACTGAAGAAAGACTCGCAAAGGATTTTCACACCGTATGTTACCCTGAATAAATGTCTTTTTTTATCCCTGGTTGAGCAATGATTCAATGATGATAAAGTGATTTGTGTAGCAAACATGGTAACATGGTAACTTTCCACAGATTCCGCAACAGTTATTGTATTAAAACAGCTTTTACAACAAACTGTTTAAATCTACAAATGCATACAAACAAGAAAAGCTCTGAACAACAGTCAACACAAAGCATTAAGATTTGCTGTTCATAAATGAATGCTAACATACTGAACGCTTTGTACCTCGCTGAACTCCAGAGCTTGTATTGAGCCTCATAGGAACTCAGGCAGGTTGTCAATTTTGTCCAAAACTTCCACCCTGACCCTGTTTTCAGCCTGACAACAATATTACCTCAATATACCTCAATATATATAACCTTATTCAGTGTTAATCACTGTTAGGAGAGACAATGTAGCTTTTTATCTTGTTAGCAAACTAGCCGCAGTTATAATGTTATAAAGTTAACATTATAAACATGAGAACTGTGGAGAAATTACAGTTAGAATGATGACTGGTTAAATTTCATGCTGTTTTGATCAATTTGATTAATGTAATAGTTTTGTTACCTCTCGATCATGAACTCTAGTTGATGCTTTTTCCCTCCAGATGGAACCAATCAGCATCCTTTCCAGAAAGCTCTAGTCTGATGTGATTGGCTGATGAATCTGCAGAGAAGCTGAGGTTGGTGATGAGTGTCCCCATCTGTCACCATACCAGGACTAAAAAACAGTGTGTTGTTCAATAGGACGCAGGCTGCAGATAACAAGCAATTAATTCAAATGTAATTTCACATTTTAGTGGTTCATTTTATGTGTATGTAAATGTAATACTGTATGTAAATGTACTGCTTTCATGTGTAGGGTATGAGGCTTTGGAGTCACATGTCCTATAAATATATAACCAGAGATGGACTTTCTAGGAACTGCCCTGCTATAAACTGCCCCCTCTAGTAAGATCCTGACAAAATAACTTTCCCAGACGTAAACAAACACACACACACACACACACACACACACACACACACACACACGTCTTCATGTGTACACAATCGCTCTTTCTTTGTCTCATTCATTCCTGTGAGTGTAAACACTAACTAATCTCTTCAAAACGCATTTTAATTTGCTAATATTTAACTACTTTATAGTCATTGTGTAATTGTGTTCGGTCAAACACTTAACATCAGCACTGTTCAGCATAACCGGTTGTGTTTGGAGCTCTTGTGATACACATTGAGTAACGAGAGGATTACAAGTGAAAATTCAGTCGTGTTTACAACAATCTCTCTGCGTAGACTTGAGCAACTCAACTGCTGATATTTAGTTTGACATTCGATTTGCTTACAAACTTACAAACGTTTCTGTCCACCCCATTGTCTCAATCTTAAGATAAACATACATGTCATGAAAATACTGCAAATATTGCAAATCCAAACATCATGAGCCTATTTGTGAACCACTTCACACCACACAAGACGTGTTTTACTATATTTGTGATGATATAGACCAAAAAAAGGATAACCAAACCTGAGCAATTAGATTTAACACTTTCTTTATCTTTAGAATTGTCCTGTTTTTTTTATGAGTTAACAAATTAACTTATTAGTTATTTTTCACTTGGCTGGGGAATTACACAGAAAAGTGTGTTTACACCTGTCACATTCAAGGTCCAATCAGATATCCAGGGCTGGCAGACAGACGGACAGACAGACAGATTTTGATTTGCATGCCAGTAACACACACACACACACACACACTGATAGACTGTGATTAAGAATGATAGAGATCAGCTGGCAGATGTATTGTCCTTACTCAACCCAATAAAAACAAAGGTCAAAAGTCACCTGCTATAACCTGCTATAAAAGAAAGAAAGAAAGAAAGAAAGAAAGAAAGAAAGAAAGAAAGAAAGAAAGAAGCATCTTAGTTTATGGTTAAGATAAGAAAAGGCATCTCAACTGCTATGATTTTTAGTTCAGTTATATATTGATGCGGTAGCGCCACTTTTGCAGGATTTAAATGTTACTGATCAGTTGTGATGTGTTACTGATCAGTTGTGATGTGTTACTGATCAGTTGTGATGTGTTACTGATCAGTTGTGATGTGTTA
>JAZGTK010022354.1:0-10297 GCA_036877625.1 Ambastaia sidthimunki | reverse complement strand
ATTACATGCCAGGGACAAGAGAGAGCTCTCATAAAAAAAATAAAAAAAATATCTTGAATCTTTAAGTCTCACTAAAGGCGGCAAAAAATGGCATCTATATTTGTCTTTGTATAAAAGTATCGTTCTTATCCTACTGCTGTCAACACAATCACAGATCCTCGAGAGATACAATCTTTTACTCAGAGTTCATCCTGTTTACTCCACTACATTAAAGAGAAGCAAAAATAAATCAAATGCAGTGCACTCCTAAATCTGCCACAGACACATACCTGGAGCACAGCTACCATTTTCTTAGCTCCAGGGAATTTTCAAAGAGAATGAAGACATATTTCCGAGGTCCTGATTTACTGAAGACATCAAAATATGCAAAATCTCTGAGCATGGGGAGAAAGCAATAACACTATGAAATCTTGGTCTTAGTGTGTCAACCTACGTATATATACACAAAAGTGTATATGTTCATTTTTAATCTGAAATGTTTGTGAAAATTGTGAATAATAAAATACAATAATAACAAAAGTTAACTTCAGCTAAATTTCATTACCTCCTGCATTAAAATATATAAAGCTTAAAATATAAAGTATGTGACACTTTACAAATTTTAATTATTAGTTTAATTGCTTTGCAATGGATGCATCATAACAAATGAAATATAATACCATCCACAAAAGAGCCTTTGATCTCAAACAGGTTGAAGACCCCTTTGCTAAATACATTATAAATCAGGCCCAGAACTGCAGTGCTGGTTTAACTGCTAGTCTGCATCCTGTTCCATAAAAAACAATTGCTAGATAAACGTCATTAATTTGAATGAATGAACAGATCATTGACAATGGCTCCCAGTCCGCAATCAGTAGCTGTTTTATGCCATTATTTGATCTGCAGGTAATAAAAGAACTCAAGCATTATGTTACCTCACATCTTGGGTTTTCTGACCAAGTTGAGCACACAAAGAACAACACAGGGCTCCTACATAAACACTAACCCACAATAAATGTGTTTGCTGTGAGAAATGAATGCAAGCAAGGGGTGTTTTTAACATCTGTTTTCCTTTCTCTTCTTCCCCTCCTTCTTTCCTGCTGCCCTCTTCATCTTGGCTGGAACAGTGGATCACTTGGGCATTGAGTTCATGGGTAAGAAAAAGAGCTTTTTCTTATTGGCACTGCGATGAATCACGCTTACAGAGTTTACGTGAGACGAGGCGGCTGTGTATCTGCTTTGTGCAGCTGTGCCTGTCTTTTCATTGCATGTGTTTGAATGTGAGCATTACTGTTATCTTTTCGGACTGTGCGCTGTATGTGGGCTAAAATGTTGTTTTCCCTTCTTGACTTCTCACAACAAATAGCTTCTATGTTTAGACCCCAGAGTCTTTCATTCACAGGCATGTAATATTTAAGGATAAGACTGCTGTATTCAGATTTGACTGGTGTAGAAGTTCCCCTGTTGTCTTCCAAAGGTTACAGGAATAGTTCGCATTTTTATGACTGACTTCTGTTGAACACAGTGAATATTTTAAAGGATATTCTGTCCATTGTTTTTCATACAATGAAAATTCTGTTGTCAAACTCCAAAATAACAAAAAAGCATTATAAATGTATGATGAAAGTTGTTACACACACACAATTTATATGGACTGCTTTACCTTTGTAGTGGATTTATGTCATTTCAGAGCATGACAGTCCTCATTTACTTTCTTTATAGAAAGAATCGTGGCTAGGATAACCTTTAATATTTTTTGTGTTGTGCACAAGAAAAAAGTCAAACAGGTTTGGAACAACATGAGGGTGGGTTAATGATGACAGAAATATTTTTTCACACTGTAAACGTAAGTTTTATGGTGTATTAGTTATCAAATAACCACACGGTGCACTTAGTGTAGTTTGTGGTCGGTGATTAATATAAGTCCAGTTTGGAAAAAATATATCCTCAGCACAGTTCCTCCCATTGCTTTCTTTATTCTGTAACTACTCTTCCCTGTCCTCCAATCACGTGCCTGCATTCCACTGCAGAATTCTAAAGCTCTTCGTCTCCTTGGAAACGGCAGTGGAATGTTGAGAGGACAGTGTCAGGAGACAGTGAGGATGAATTCATATTGTTGGCACAGTTTCAGAGGTAACAGTATTAGTGAGTAACACAGGTATCAGTGTGTAATATACAGCCCTGTGTTTGACCTGAATTATGTAACAGACCCAGTGAGTTCTCTAGGTATATGGAGATATATGCAAGCGTGGGTATTTTGGACATCATACATCCGTTATGTTTTTACAACAATTTTAAATCATAATATCTAAGCGTATTAGTTCAGATTTTTTAATATGTTTGTTATTAAACTCATCATGATACAAACAGCATTTTGTTTGACTTGTTTGCAATTTTTGCCTCTAAGATATAATGTATCAGTATTTCATTTATAGAGCTTGGAAGATTCCCAGGGCTGTAGATCGATGGGCAAGCGTGGGTAATAGCCAGATGGAGTTTGTTCGTGTTTTCCATGATTTTCAATTTCCATTGCAGAGGCCTGCAGCACATCTCCTTCCAGAACAATCCTGATTGAGAAAAACAGATCTTCACTTGCTTTGATATCCGGATTTGTTTTTTCTTTTCTCTCTGTCCAACCGAACCCTGAGCGATAGACACTCAACTTCTTCAGGAATCTTATATATGCATCAGGCTTCTCATTTTATCCAGTTATTGATGAAACTTGTTACTGCAGTGAAATCCACAAGCATTTCGCTGAGCTAGTTTAACAAAATTTAACCATGGTGTGTTCAGGTGTAGATTTAAATATATTTATTTGTATAGGCCATACTTTAATTCGTAAATCCATGGTTAAAAAAGAAAATAACTTGCTAGTTTTTACAAAGACAGGATTGTTTGGCTGGTACGTTTATAGTGAGAGGTACTTCTTAAAAGAGGGGTACTCTGGGCTAGCATCCATCACAGAAGATTGGTCCGGCTCCAGGGAGGTGCTGTTGTTATTTTGACTCCAATCAGAGCTCTTTGAGGAAGAATCAGGATGGATGGGGCCACTGTTTGCCTCAATGAAACCATATAGTCACTTGAGGATGCCTCATCAAATCAGCTACATAGTATATTGCCCATTTTTAGCTTTTTATATGCCCTTAAATGTTTTGATATCAGTTTTGTATAAACATATATCCAAAATGCACATAATGGTATGAATGTAGTAGAGCTGTCATATGAAGTCCCCATATAAAGTTAATGTAAAAGACATTGAGTTATTGCGGTGGACAAAAGTATTGAATAGACTTTACCAAAAGTGGCTTCAGAAGCCAGTGTTGTTTTATTTCTACATAAATGAACATAAGCCTATCAGTGGCCTACAGTCCAAGGCTGTTAATCTGTCTGAGATGGCCTCACACAGCACACGCTCTACCGAGAGGGGCATGATTAATGGTATTCATTTTCAGAATCCCTTTATTTTTCTTTTAATGAATCACACTAAATGAATGTGTTAAACTGACAACACTAGTCATTCAGCAGACACTTTTATCCAAAGCATCTTATTGGACTCAATGGTGATAGATCATGGCTCACTATTTTTATGGAACTTGAACCAGCAACCAATTCAATATCTTTATGGCAGTCTGGACTTCCACAACAAAAATAATGGAAAAAAAGAGAGTGAGAATAGAAAACCTAGGCGAAAATAAAAGAATTCCCAGCTGACGGAATTGTTTTCTCCTACTTCGACCAACGGGACCATGGCTTGACCCAAATGGACCCTCATACTTGTAGTTCTCAAATTCCACACTTAGGTGACATAAGGCAGTACAGACCCATGGGGCCTAGTCAGCAAGTCTTTGAGGGTGTGTGGATAATAAATGTGTGCATTTGGACCTTTCTTAATTTATGTTCTTGGTCATATCGTACGCAGCACATGTTATTAAGGTTAGGACCTCATCAGCCTGTCAGGCAAAAACTAGGACACCTTCCAATGGGTCTTTTGAAAAACGTTCGCATCTGGATGGGTTCAAGTAATAGGACACAGGCAATTGTACAACAAGGGAAAAAATGAGGTCTTGAACACCACCAATGTTCCCTTGAAAGCATGCATGTGTAGGGACAGATGCTGCTGGCGCTACTTCAATCAAAGCATTCTGCACAGAAAGCAGATTTAGACTCAAAATTGTGTTTCCAAAAGCTGAAGATTTACTGAATCAGAACTAAATGAATGTCATGCATAATTATTATTGTGTTGTTTTCACTAGTTCACGATGTCACACATTTTGTTTTTGATCTCAAAATAACAACCTGAAAAATGATCTTTGTAGAACAAATTAGGCACACCCTCTAGATAACCAACCATTATTACTACCCTATCATAAATAAGCCTGAATATTTGTTATGTGTGATACATATTGTAATGTAAAAATTAGATGCATTGGATGGTTTTACAGGTTAATTTCGATGTAAAAAAAAATAGCACAATAAATGACTGGTGTTCCTGCTCAGAGACCTTATATTTGCTGAAACAGTAACACTCTTTACACATAATTTATATCATTATAGCATTGTATAAAACTGTATATCAGCAATGTCATTTTATTTTTAACAAATTAAACATATTATACCAAAAAGTGTTACTATATGCATAATAAACCAATAGGTGATCAGTTATTTCAGATCCCTCAAGAGTGAAAACATGAGTGAAGTACAGTTGTTTTATTTATATTTCATGAAATGACAAATGGGACACCCTGTGGTCTGATGGATGTCAAGTCCACATTAAGTGTGTCATTGGAGACAGAGCCCAAAGTGTTTTGATTTTGCCTTCTAAAAAAGAATCTTCTGAATTCTGAAACGTTCATAGCATGCTCTCTCACACAGCATGACAGCTTGTTTAAGCCTTTATTTTTGCGTTTGTTTTGTACGTGATGGTTTGATAGCTGCCATGTGCACATTCAGAACTCCGGATAAAACCTGTTCAGAAAGTGTCAGTTCCTCTGAGTGGCAAAGGCAACGAGTGGACTGCATGAATGAGAGATTCCTGCAGGACTCTTATTGTAAGACCTCATACTGAGCTTGCTTTTCCTATCAGTAAGTATGAAGAAAAACAGAAGAAAAAATAAGTGTCCTTGGACAAAAAAGTATGGAATTGAAAACGGTTTGTTATGCTCCTAGAAAGAAGTCAGAAACTATTCGCTTATGCGCAACAATCGCAAAAAAAAAATCAACTTTTTGCCACACCTCATTTGGTATTGTTATGATATATATATATTTTTTTTTTGCATTCCTAAAACAGTTAACTTACTGTAAGCCAGCCTGCCAAAGGTCAAAGAGGTCAAAGAGCCAGCTTAGGTCAAACACACTCAGCTGTGCTGTCAGAAAAGTAATTAGTAACACTTTACTTTTTTAATTAGAAAAGTAACACTTCTCTGGTATATTTACTCTTATGTCTGGGGGGTCAGAAAACCTTAATAAATTTAAAAAGTTGTTATTAGTTTTATACAGTAATAATGTGTACAGACAACTGTAAAATCTGCAACAATATGGTGCAAAATATAACATTTTGATATTTATTTTGCACTCTCTCTGGTACAGTGTTAAAAATGTAAAATCAATTTGCATACAGTACAAATAAATCTTTATAACACACTCAAAATATTATGGTACCATAATATAGCATAAGATTAACATTTGTGCTGAACAGAAAATCTAGATATTTAAAAGTCAAAGCAGTCACTCATTTAATTTATCACAAGGCTTTTCTCAGGTTATGTCTTCACATATTTCTGGAATTTGTTCTCACAGTGGTACAATTTAATTAAGTTTCTTCAGAAGTTCTCACAGCTGTATGAATTCTGAACCTGCAAATATGTCTGAAAAAGCTTTAAATGATGTGCAGATCATATTCAAGTCTATGAAGAATGAAATATTCAGAGTACAGTGGGTGTCATTAGTAGGCTGCAAGTCTTGTAGTCTTGGTTACGTTTTCTGTGGGCACTTTAATCAAAGAGAAGCAAGTATACAGATATTCACAGCAGGTTTATTTGCATACACTTGCACTGGTTATCATATAATTGAGATACATTACCCATTGCTTCCATTTGCACGCTGGTCTTAAATTAGATACTTAAGGTTATTGATTGTATTGACCACAATTATTGTTCAGTAATGTAAAGAACTATGCACTTATATCAGTTGCAAAATTACATGTCCAGTGGATGTCCAGTGGATGTACAGCAGATATTTTATAGCAAAGTATTCATAAGTATGACAGCATTAATGTTGCTACATGTGTACACTTAAAGTGTACATATATACAGTAGTTTGACATCTTTGAATAGTGAGTAAATGACAGAGCATGCATGTAAAATACAAACCCTTTTACATATGTACAACTTTACGGATCTTTACAAATCCTCTGAAATCTGATAGGAATTTAACTTGGTGGGAAGGAAATACTTTGTATTTTAATGTTTAATTTATTTTAAAGGAAGGACTTTTTAATGGGAAATATTTTTTCAAGGAAAGACTTTTTAAATTTATTTATGAATAAATTCCATGGCCTAATAAAAATACAGACTAATGGGAATAATAAAAGTTAAAGTTATTTAAGCACTGAATTTAATAGTTACAATTAAACATAGTTAATCTTATTTATTATAATATAATAAAATCTACCCATTTTTACAAGAACCTCAAAGATTCATAAATGGATACATTCCTAATATTCTACATAGATGCTTTCTGTTTTAGAACCTGTCATACATTAATATTGTTCATATGATGCGCTAAAATGTGTACAAATACCTACAAATACTGAAGAGATCACATTGTTATTATACAGTCACTCTCCAGAAGTAACATTACAATTCTGTACAGTACATCGTCTTAAAGACACAGTAAAAGTGCCCCAGAGTGGAATTTTGATTAATATTTTGCATTATGTGAATTTTTGTTATGTAAAATGTGTTCAAAACATATGATTATTTAGTCAAAAAAACAGTTAACTGCAAATAGTCTCTTTGTTTGTTCTCTTGTGTTTTGCACAGCATATATACAGTAAAATATTCACATTTATAAGAAAATGGAATATGTGTTGTGCTGTACAAAAGCTTGTCACACAAAAAGAGAGAGAAGGATGTTGATGATATGTGTAAAAGTATGAGGAATAATGGCCGGCTCAGAATGAAAGAACGGATAAATTAACATAAAGCATCTCTCATAAGAACACCATCATGCTCTTCTCTGTAAGAGATGGTACCTGGAAGAGAAATGACATTTTTTATCCCACCTGGAAGAGGATGAGGTAATGTGCTGGATTGGGCACAGAATGTAAAGAGAGGATGAGCTAATACACATCCTCTCTCTCGCTCTCTCTCTCTCTCTCTCTCTCTCTCTCTCAGATGTGGATACATAATGGCATGAGATAAGTCAATTTGTAAAACACAAGATGCATGTCAATGAATAAATAATAAAAGCGAGAGAGATAAGTGTACCATGTGATTAGAAGGGTTTGCGCTCTTATTTGTTGGCCTTTTTCCAGGTTAGTGGATGATCAATAGGATCTGCTATATTATACTTTGGGTAGCTATGATGCTGTATTTGAATTTCAGCAGGAAGGTTGTTAACATTCCTTTAAATCTGACCTTGTGACGCTCGTATCTGTGTTTTACCTGCAGTCACACTTGCATTATATAGCCCACACATTCATTATCATTCTGATGTGAAGTTTGTGACAGTCGCTTGTAAAGTCTGTTGTGTCTGAGTGTAATCTGATTGATTGCCTGTTAATATTTGTGAAGGTAAGCGTGATTTACTCTTTCATATGAGAAATGACAGCTGCTATTTCTCACACTTAATAGTGTCCATTTAGGTTTTAACACTTGTCCTGAGCCATCAATCCCCACTAAGAGAAAAGCATCTATTACTCCTTTTCAATTCAGATTTTTAGTGCTTTTGAGATAACACTTGCTCGCTGCCAGTTCTATAGATATTATTTTGCATCGCAAACTACGTATTTTGAAAAGCACCCACTTGACGTGTTTTATTTATTCCTAGTTATCTGTATTACAAAAGAAAATATCTAGCCACATACCGCATTTAATGCCTCCGTAGACGTATTTGAATATGTGCTCTAATCTTGTTTTTTGTATAATGGGGAAAGGTTTTGCTCATATCTACTCTTTCTTCTCTTTGTTTGTTTTGTCCCAACAGAGAGCAAGGAGGTGTACAAAAGACAAGTGATGTCTATCACATGTATTGCCATGGGGATCAGCTTTCTAGGCACCCTTTGTATGGCTCTCTACTGTCGGAACAAGTAAGTGGACCTCGGAATTAATCAAAGCTTGAGCTTTTCCCCAGAGCATATCATTTGAAGAAAGTGGGATTCTGTGACAAGCTAGAAAAAAGCTACTGCTATAAGAACCCAAAAACATAATGACTGGAGGAGGGGACATAATTACTTTCTTATAAAAGCACACATGGTTCCATTGGCCACCATTCCAAAAGGATTAAATTAAAACATTTTTGGCCCATGGCATTCTTCCCTTTGAATGCATTGCAGCTCATCCTTCTGCTGTTCAACTTTTACAGGCTTGTTTCATGTGTTTAATTGAGACATACAATTCATATATAGCATTAAGTTCATATATCCACATAATTTTTATAGACACAATATTTAAAGCATCTAGTTGTCTGACCATTGTCAGTATTTACATATTTACAGTATTTACACATTTGCCAGACACTTGGCAACTTACATTACATTTAAGTTATACATTGTATGTTTGTATGCTTTCTGGTAATTGAACCCACAATATTTACGCTGCTAAAGCAATGCATTTGTCAAAATTGATATATGTGTCTATAACAACATCTTCTGAAACATTGACGTGTTTAAATGCGATATGATGTCAGCAGCAATGACAGCTTGCATAAAGAATACATTCATACTGCACACATGAATGAGGTCAAATGTATTGGTAAGAATAAGTCTAAGTCACAAAGCCTGATGCATGACGATCTAGCAAGACCAATAAAACACACGATACAATGAGTGAGTAACCTGACAGCAAAAAATAACAAACAATGATCTAGTGACATGTTAGTGTGCCAGTAATTATTTTATCACGCAGGAAAATAACTATGGGCTGTCTTGAATGTCAGAGCCTATTTTTAGAAGCAATGGGTGATGTGTGAGCATTCGAGCGAGGCTGGTTCCGTGTTTATATTAATAAATGTCCTCATAGCACACCATATTTCATACACTAATCACATTATGTTGCTCCATACAGGAGGAGAAGAGAAAAGCTTCAGGCCCACTTAAAGGAAAGCCGAGGCCAGAAAAACTACAATCTCAGTTCTTCTAGCCTGGTCCTCAAGCCCAGCCTAAGGCCTCAGTCAGGTCTGCAGCTCCAGAAAGTAAGCACCTCTGGTTATATTTACACCATTACATGTAGCAACATTAATGTAGCTTTTGTGTCTGGATAGTTGCTGGATATACTTTGGCTGGATTGCATTTTCACTTTGAATTCCAATGCATCCACTGTGTGACCAGTCCGGTTTAATTCAGAAAGGGCTTGTCCAACAGTTTGTTTCTTTAACTGAATGGCCAATATGAATATCTGATGGGTCCAAATCTTTGCTGTTGATAAAAACATTTTTGATTTAAAGTAGTTCAAGTAGTAAGAATTCAACAAAATTAATGTTATAAAGAATTAACAAGTTTTCCTGTTTGGCTCCTACCCTAAAAGACTTTAAAGCCACAGTTTTTTAAAGCCAGAGTTAAACGTTTATTTTTTTATTTAATATAATCACCAAAAATATGGAAAATATGCCAGTGTATAATGAGACACATTCATGAGAACAGTGATTAGAACTAAGAACAGCAAACTTGTTATACCATTCAAAGCCCTCCAGGGTGTGTAAATCTTTAAAGCCACAATAATAATAGTAGTCAAGCTAGTCCATCATCGAGAGCTTGTGATTTCTACATGCAATTCTCTGCCTTTCCATCTCAGGGCCCCATGTGCCAGTCTAGTGTGTTGAAGTGTCTTACTTTTCCTGGATCCCATTGCGGGTTTTGTTAATATTCCTCACCTTCAATCGCTCCTGCTGGCAGATCCATCACAGATAAGCCGATACAGGCTATTTACATGACAAACACGATGCTAATTTGAATGTCACTCAAACCCAGTGAGATGTTTAATCGCTGCAGCAAGCACACACTGTCAGGGGACATGCAAATGCCAGCCAAAGCAATCAAAAATAGTCCAGTGACAGAATAGCCAAGCATCTGACACATGCCTATGGCGATAGTTTGCTTTTC
>JAZGTK010022353.1:0-10298 GCA_036877625.1 Ambastaia sidthimunki | reverse complement strand
TGCAATGAATTCTGGGTGAGATGTTTTAGCTTCGAGATAATGAGACAGGTAGCAGCTCCACATATTATAAATAACCAGAAAATCATCTTTGATCTACTGGGCTTTTCCTTCTATGAGCTGTGCAATAAAAGATTTAATTTAAATAAGCCTCAATACTTCCCTAAAACACACACACACATGTGAAGTACACACACATGCCATTTCTCTCCCTCTCTTTAACTAGCTACAAAATGTGAAGCACTTCCAGAAAACTGAGGTCATTTTGGGAGTACAGTTATAACATCCGCCTTAATTCAGCATTACAGAAGCTCAAGGGCCACATCCCAAAGATAAGAGAGCTTATGAAAGTTGTGGACTGCATGGCATTACTGCATTTAACCCATATTATAAGGTCAGATGAGTGTCTTTCTTACATGCAAAACAGAATTTAGTGCTGTGATGGCTGGTCAAGGGTTTTGTTATGTCTGCTGAATATAATTGTAGTGCAAGAGGTCTCCTCTGTTACTCCAAGAGATAAATCAGCCCACACCCGCTCGGCCCAGCTACGTTACGTCACCTTTGACACCAAAATAAACCGTCCTCAGACACTCAGACAGCTCTCGGGTGTGTGTTATGTGTCTGCTGTTATTTATAGAGATGGCAACAGTCACAAGTCTCTTCTACGGTAACTGATGAGATGCCCTTACAGACTGGCATATAAAATAATGGCTTAAACGGGAGAAATCCAGTCATGGCTGATAAAATTAACACTTAAACAGTAAATAAGTGAGAAAAGCGATTAAAAATGTGTTTGGAGGGGCCAGAGGGCTTTTAATGTCACTATTGCATTTAATGTTTGTCCTAACAAGTGTAGAAAATGTTTTTATTATATCATACACACACACTCTCGCACAGACACACACCACAAGTGCAGTTACAATGCAGCAACTGACGTCTGGACCACCGTATATAATATATATCAACAACATTATTCACAAGCTGTTAGTGGAACATTTTAAAAATATTACAGAAGATGAACTGAAACATCTCATTAACGTTTTGCTGGGCAGTAATGCAAAATTCATGATTGTGTCACGTGTACAGAAAACATTTGTGCACAGTTCAATTAAAAACTCATTTATTATTCATAATGTGGAAAACAATGACAGTGATTGAAATTGTCTCTGTACTGCAGTGCGATTTGATTTACAGTGAATGTTTTACTCAAAACTTCTGCTGATAGTCACTGTCTTACATCCTCTGTAAACATGTTTAAATGATATGTAAACTTTTTTCATATAATTTTAATCAATAACTTTCAATAACTTAGGACATTATAGAAAAAACACTTGGTTAGGCAATAATAACAGGGTACAGTTACATACAGAAGGCTTACAGTAGCACAACAACCTGTCAATTAAAGGAGTTCTCCTGTGGTTTG
This sequence comes from Ambastaia sidthimunki, assembly GCA_036877625.1. NCBI lineage: Eukaryota > Metazoa > Chordata > Actinopteri > Cypriniformes > Botiidae > Ambastaia > Ambastaia sidthimunki. Next base: position 8,878 of record JAZGTK010022353.1, on the reverse strand, counting down.
GATGTAGGGACTTGGTTTGGGCCCTGCTGAGGCAGTCATGTTGTGATGTCTGGACGGCTCTTCACTGCTTACCTACCTGATGGCTAATTTGACTCATGTTGTGTCCTGTATTCTTGGAATCAAGGTTCCAATTATCACCCCCCCACCGGGTCATTACATTCCCTGTTTTCTTCAGTCGTCTAAACCCTGAATTACTGAACAGTGGGACGCCGCTTTCCGGAGGGACCCCTGTCTGCGCACAGGGAAAACACAGCACCGGGAATCTTTGCTCATTTCTCATCTGCATTGATTGTTGAGAAGGAAAAGTGGCGTATAGGCAAACGGTGAGGTCACTGATTCAAATTCACACAAAGAGTTTGAGGAGAGAAAGAGGAAGAAAATGTTTCGGTTGTTTCCTAGTTGCTGAATTTATTGGAACAAAGCCCAGGGGAACATGGCAGATGAAAATAATCATGTATTCATAAATCTTTCTACGAGCCGTGATGAACAGCATTTCTCTATCAGCTTAGAAACTCGGTAACAAACGCTAGTTGGACAGAAGAGGCAACAAACACCCAGATAAACCAGACATGACTTTTCACTCATTCCATTTTCTCATTAATTTGTCAAAAATGTTAAATTGAATATAGTCAGAGATTTCACAACATTTGAACAAGACACAAATATCAATGATCTGCGGTAAGACCGTGGAGGGCCACAGTATCACACAGAACACCTTTACCTTCCACTGAGCCTCAACACTGTCATCTAACGCCACAGCTCAGACAAACACATGACGAGACACGTGCCCATCACAAACCAAACATATTAAACAAACACAATCTCTGTTAGCTGAAACACAGCTCCTAAAACAGAGTAACCCGTTTGACCTGGAACTAATAAAACACTTTCACTAGCACTACAGTTTAACCCGCAGTACGATGAGTTCAACTCATTACATCAGAGGAAAAAAACGTTCTTGGCATTTTAACGTTCATTTGCAGCAACATGATGTGTGGTGGAGAACTACATCCAGCCATCTGCTCTGATTAACCAAACATCTCTCGCTTGATAAAGGTCAGACATGAAACATTGAGCCCAGAGACTCTGAACAGTAATAAAACATGCAACTCTAAATATTCATGTTCACCCAAACTCATTTCATTCAGTTTGTCTTTTACTTGTCTTTTGAAAAAGGTTTTTTAAATATTCAAACCTAAATCTTTAGAATACGGCTGCATTACTGTAATTAAGTTTACTAAACAGTTACTGTAATTTAAGTCAAACTAGTAAATAAAAATCCTAAAGTTAAATTCAGAACCATCTGACCAACATTTCAAGCAAGCGACCTTAACTGAAATAAAGATGAAGAACAGACTGTAGAAATGTTTTGAATACTTACAACCATACCGTTTAGCGACACCCAGCAGTCCGGAGGAAAGTCTTGCAGAAGAGGAACCAGGAATTGCAGGCATCCGTCCCAGTGACACAACAACAACATCATTCCGATCAGATTAAAGATTCTTACCACAGCACTCGCCAGGTCATACGTCATGTGGAAAATCTGCAGGAACGACACAAGAGAGAAAGAGAGTCAGATGTTTATACACTTCCTCCACAAATAACTGCGAGACTCTTGCATGACTATTGAGTTTCACTTTTCCTGATTCAAATCAAGTTCTGCTCTGCAATTTTTCCCACTGAATCCTGTTTCACGTGGAATTACATCACATATCATTAATGAAACAACAGTGTGTATCTGTGACATGTTTGATACTGAATGAGAAAAACACGATGTGAGAATTAATTATCCACCGACATTTGATTGAATGATGAAGGGTCGAATCTGTTATGATATTATTACTCATTTTTGTTCCTTCAAGCAAATGGTTTACTAGCCTTGAAAGATATTTTATCTTCTTAACAGGAATAATGTGCAAAGATGAATCATCGTATCAGAGACATTTATTACTAAACGCAAATAGTGTCAGTTTAGATTTCATGACTCAAAATAACGGGAACGTTACATAGATGCTCCAGCGTCCTGTTCTATACATCATGGTTTTTAATAAACTGCATAATGTTGTATCAGAATTGTCTTGCAGACAGGCAGAGCTCAGAATGTCGGGCCTTTTCAACTCCTCGTGGATTTATATTGTTAATAATGCAGTGTAAATGGAGAGAGATGGCAAGAGGACTGTCTCACAACGATGATTCACTGCCCTGGAGGATTCAGAGAGATTAAACTCGAGCTCAAAGACAACAGTCAACAGAAGATGATGTGTTATTCATCTGCACCCACTGAGAGCCATGACGTGCAGCAGTCCTGCATCAATAAAGCTGCCATGAAGAGCTCAGAAAGCTACTTTAAAACTACTAACATGGCAAGTCTAAGTAAATACAGAAACAGTGTTTTACGAGATACAAAATAGGGGGCGTGGCCTCAAACGATACATGTCTGAGGTTACATGTAAACCCAGCAGCTGATTGGTCAAATGCAAACTACACTGTGGGCTGGCCCAATAGAGACTTAGACGTGTAAGAGCTTTGAGTGCCTAAAAAAATCAATGCAGGTAAAACAAAAACAAGAAGCAATTTAAAATGGAGGGAATATGGGAGGAGATATTGTGTGTGTTTGTGTGTGTGTGTGTGTGAGAGAGAGAGAGAGAGAGAGAGAGAGAGATACACACACACATGTATCTGTTTGCTCTTTAACACTTTGTCTTTTTGTTTAGGGGAACATGTTTGATTTGAACACTTCAGGCAGATGAAGTCAATCATCACTCAAACGCTGAATTCATGTGTCAAGTGTTAAAAGCAAACAAAGTATGCAGTACACTATACTGACCTGACCCCAACCCCAGAGAGAGAGAGAGAGAGAGAGAGAGAGAGAGAGAGAGAACACATACAACAACACACGGGCAGTACATCAGCTGCCTCTTATCTGTGTGCAAACACCTGATCAGTATTTCAAACACGCATGGATTTACCTACAGCCTTAAATATCATCAAAACCAGAGGCATGCCCACAGACACAAAAACTGCAACGTCTACATAACAAAGAAAACATGAGCAGAAATAATGCTGCATATATATATATATATATATATAACGCCTCTTAGGAAGTTTGTTGAGGTCTGAGATCCTGGTGTAGCAGTTTTGATTCAGTGTATCTGATCATGTGGAGAACGAGCTCACACGAGCTCAAACCCGTCACACTGGTTACTCACACGAGCTCATGTTATAATGTGATTCAGTCTGAGAACAGAGCAGAAGAAAAGCTTTCAGCCACACTTCCTCTGAACCAAGACCATCTTCTCTGAACGCGTCCGTGCGCACTGATAATTCAACTCTTCCTCATTTGCATAAAAGTCATTAATTCCAAACATATCTCTGTTTCTTATATCAGCCTGTTCTTTCATTACACACACCTGCACAGAGAAACTAAATACTTTGAAAGATCTCGACTAATGTTTCTCCAGCTTCATTGGTCGCTGGTTTCGCACGATAAACCTCGTATTGCAGGAATATTTCGGCTGAATTAGGGTGGGACTCAACAGTGGGGGTAATTAGCTATTTTTAGGACAGGATAGGATTGCTCAGGTGCTCCACAAACGCTTGAAGTCACAAAGGTGTGAATTTGATGGTGTTTTAATGGCCGTTTATGGTTTTGAGCCGAGGGCTCCAATGAGGGGTTATTCATTTTCTGCTCAACAAAACTCACGTTAAGACACAGTGACCTTCTGCGGCCTCAAACTATTTCTGAGTTACAGTCAAGATCCAGAGAGTCAAAGTGAATTAACATAACAACACTGCTGAAACCCTCTCTCTCTCTCTCCCTCTCTCTCTCTCTCATCACATGCTTGGGATGCCCAGCAATAACATCAATATGATATACTGTTAAATTAAGCCAGTCTATGGACTGTTTTATGGAAAATTCCTCTGATTAAAGAAACTATATCAAGGTAGGATTTAGTATGATTCACCACCTGGAAAGTTAAAACCACACCAGTTTTATCCCCATCGTACCCATAAAGAAAGCAATTAAGTCCAGGTCAATTAAGTCAGGAATCATTTCTGGGCTTGTTTTCCTGTTTGTGACTTTGAAATGAGGAGGGATGCTGCATTATTGCACTGAGCTTTATACAGCCGGGACCGAACTCCATCATAAAGGAACTTTCAGAGGCTGATACACAATCAAATTACATTACAGAACATTAGCCAATGTTCTGAGAACGTTCTGTTTGCTGGGACCTAGCTGGGGAAAACAATGGAACAAATTATGGTTACCATTTTGTTTCTTCTCCAGCCGTATCTCGACCTCCTGCTCTCTCTCTCTCTCTCTTTCTCTACAGGAAAGGCTTCTGTAACTCTATTCATCTTGCTATGAGAGATACTGTAGTGGTGTACAGTGCACAAGGGCTAAAATTAGCTGACGGCTGTGAGGCCTGATGTTACACAGTTCTCTGACCCCCCCGTCACCATTCCAGTTATCTCACTACACACACACACACACACACACACTAGATTAGTAATATTACATGTGAAAAAACAGTGTCACATCTATGCACTTAAATGCACACTCAATGGCTCTGTTCAATCTCAGCTGAGTTGACTACTTAGACAGCAGTGTTTAGGCATCATACAACAGGAATATGAGAAAGTGAGTGAGAGAGAGACAGAGAAAGTGAGAGAGAGAGACAGCACGAGAGAAAGTGAGTGAGAATTTCTCCGAATAACTTGTGTTTCACAGAAGAAAGATCTTAGGGAACGAAATGACATTTTTGGGTGAACTATCCTTTTAATACTGCAAATCTTGAAATAGGACACAAAACCATAACAGTAAAATATGACAACAAATATTGCTGACATACATTGTGTGATTGTGTTTGGCTTACCGATTTCAGGCCATAATGTGTGTTGTGTAGGACTCGGCACACATCATAACAAGCTAAATGAAGTGGAAGGTTTTCACTCAAGAGGAAATGTGACTCACTGCGTTTGCTTTGAGGGTATTTCACTCTTACAGGATTTTTACAGTGTGCCTGGAAGACCGCCACATGGAAATGACATCACCCTCTCCAGCACTCGGTGAGGGGCTGTGAACTGGACCCCTGTGGGGTGACAGAGAATGAGCCAGAACTCTGAGTGCAGCTCTACCGTCTGTCATTAAACCTTCTGAGTCCGTCCATCACGCAGCCATTTAGCACTTTCACATCCTACTCAACAACAACCCAACAGAGAAGAGGCGACCAATAAGAGGCCCGCTGGTGAGAAACAACACCAATCAGATTCCTGCTGGTGAGAAACACAAACAAAAGCAAGGAGTCTGAATTTATTAGGGGTGAGTGTAGATGCACAAAGAGTGAAAAGCAAAGCAGAAACTGCAGAATAAGGCATTTGTAGATTTTCTTTTTGTCCTGTCCTTTTAAGTGAAACACATTTCCAAAGCTCATGCATAAACATACAAAGTTTGAATAAATACAAAAGGAGATGTTGACATCAGACCTCTGGAATTGCTCTGTAGTTTTCCAGACATCAGGCCTAAAGGTGGCAGATTCCTGCTAACAAGTCTCTGCTGTAATTAAGTGACTAGACGCATTATTAATTCAAGCAAAGGTAACAATCGATGGAAACATTCGTTCGGTGCTGCTGTGTGTGCAGAAAACACCCGACACTTCGATTACTGAAGTTCAGACTCTGAGAGAAACAGAGAGCTGCTGATCAACGGTCACTGTTTCACAGCAGAAGAACTTCAGCAGAGCTTCAGAGCTTATAATCTGAGACTTCCACATAAGAGATGTTTCCTCAAACATCTGTTCACAAAAGAACCTTTATGACACATTTTCAAACTGTCATTTCTGTTGTGACATTTTAATGCTTCATGTTTCATACTTAGAATCTTTCTTATTATGTAACTAAAATTAAAGCTATAAGTCATGACAAACCAAATTCTTATCAAATCTGTTTTTCAATCTTGACTACCCAGACTTGGGTCAGTAATAGGCCTCTGCAGTACTAATCATAATAACTATTCAGAACACTACAAAAATTATACACTATAGCATAGCACAGGCAAGCACTGCCCAAATGTTCTAGAGAAAATGGAAAAAGTCTAGTTTCTCTCCCTGATTTGTTCTGATATTGTGAAGGGACAGAATCTCTTGAGGGGGGTAGAAACACATGATGGGCCTGGTGTTCTGGTCGGTTGTGCGTAGCGGCGTGGAACAGAAACGATTTGTCTAAGTGGTACATCTTCCCTCAATGCTGCAGTTGGGTCAGGACTGGGCTGATCTGGTCTGCTGTGGGTCTATTTTAGTCTCAGAAGCGTGATAACCTCAACTCTTCTGCTGTATTTATCTCAGCTGTGTCTCAGTGACGTCTTGAACATCACACACAGTTTCCAAGACTGAACATCTCCTCTGTCTTCTCCTTACTGTCACATCTGTCAATCAAAATAATACTGGTGAAATCTTCAATCAGGAATTCATAAACAAGCCATACTGTACTTCTGTGCATTATATACTACTTAAAGTAAGTCAAGGTTTGCTATGTGACATATATCTGAGTGACACAGGAAAGAAAAATCACAGATGAGATCTCTTTTTAATATCTCAATTAATTTCCCTAGACAGCGACGAGATTAAATGGAGAGCAAATGGAAACCTTTGCTTAAATCTCCTGTGTCTCAGATATTTCTTCTGAGAAAAAGACCCAGAAATGTCTCACAAATGTCTCCATTAGAGTTTCAGAAGAGATCTCAACAATGTCTCAGATTTGCCAGGTCTGTAATCAAACATCAATATTATTGAAGATTTCAATATAAACTCAAACATTTCTCATTTCTTTTTTACTAATAAGACAAATTGGCCTCTGTTACATCAGACTCTGTTACTCTGTTACCTTACATTGTGTTATTTTAGTAGCAGCCTTTTGTGCAACGCTTTTAAAACAAACACGGAAACCCATCGTGCCCAAGGCCTCATGTTTCAATGTCTAACAGAACTTATTTATGGTTCGAGGGCAAAGTTAATCGATTGTTGGATGTAACACAAGAACATGGACGAAAACAACAACACAATGACTTCATTTGAAAGCGTTTCTCTGGTACTCATACTCTGGCTTTGTTTATCACTAGCGCCGCAGTCGCCCACAGCAGCGATAACAAACGTCACCTTACAAACATTTCCTTCACAGTTTGATGATTTGTAACTTTTGTAACTATAGCTACAGATAAAAAGCACATTAACATGTTCACAACATCAACATGCTTGTACAATGACCACAGAGCAAAAGTGGAAAACTAAAAATTGTTACCAAGCCGTTGGCCTAGTTTATAAGTAAGTTTACACTTCTAACAATTAACCAAGCAGCTAAAAAAACACATAACACACATAATCAACACTCTCATACCGGCGTTTCCAAAAGCCTGTCGAAATAAATGAAGATCCAGGCAAACCGACAGAATTTTTACCAATTCCATGACTTCCCTATCTGTGCTTCTTCACTGTGTTTAATTAAAAGGCCACATTCCCAGAATGCATCTGGCTTTGAAATGCCCATATTTTCTGAAAAGGATCAATTTACTGAGAGAGAGAGAGAGAGAGAGAGAGAGAGAGAGAGAGACACGTATTGTCTGTTATTCCCATCTGGCAACATGGATACAATAGCCACAAGGAAAGCCTCCAAAAAGATCATCCACTATCCCTAATAATAGAGGCAAAATTAGCAGTTAAATTATGGATCAGGGCCACAGTTAATGGTTGTCAGACATTTGATATCCAATGGCAAACTTCTGATCCAGACAGCATCACTCAGCACATCTGACACAAATAAATGTCTGTGTGGAGTGAGATGAGAAATTTATTGTGTTCAGGACACAGAGAGACCCCTCAGACCTTAAAACTAAACCAAGACCTTAAAGCAAGAGTAACAGTTTTAATCAAACATAAACCCGTTCACCCTTTATAAATAACAGCTCACAGTGGTCAATGATGGTCTGCTCATATTTTCAGCTCAAAAGGTCATATTACAAGTTTGATATTTCAGTAACTAAATCAAATCAATTATTTATATCATCAGAGATTTAAAGACAACGGAGGAATTGGAACTTGAAATTAAAAATAAAAAGGATCAATTTCAAACCTCTCTGATCTTTATTATTTAACAGGCTGTTTAATTCTAAATTTAAATGTTAAATCTAATGATTAAACTGCATTATTGGCTAAGTTAAAATGTAAAGTTTAAAGTAAACTAAAGTAGAGTTTATTTTTCTAACCTAATTAAAAAAAGAGGACATTACCAATTCCTTACGTTTCCTTAATTAAAAATCTATTTGTCACTGCGTTGACATTCTGAGGTTGCAACATGTATTAGTCACAAAATATAGACTGAATTCACATATATACACATGAATTTACATTCAAACTTTCAGAGTCAAAGTGGAATTTTCAGATCTGAGTTACTGTCTAATGTTTCTCTCATGTGTCAGTCACAAACAGATATAAAAGAGGTCTTTCTTTACTCTGTTATGTTATGGGGGGCTGCCACCCTCAAAGGTGCTAAAAAAAGCATTAGAGACTGACAGCATCTGATCTCTTAGTATAACCAAGATTTGTGAAATTCTTTCATGCAGTGAAAGATTTTCAAAGATTTCCAACAACATACAAATTACTGTGGTAGATTGTTGATTAGTCAGATCTTGGGATGGATGGTTAGTGTATGTTAGTGTAACTAACTTATGCGATGTGAAAGAAAGAGGAAGCTTTATAAACCCCAAGCTCCAAGATCACACAAACATTAAGCAAATATTTTAAGTCATCTTTTAAGTCTCTCTGAAAGTTTGTTGAGGCCCTCTAGTGGTCCCGGACCCCTGAATGAGAAACATCCCAGTCAAACC
>JAZGTK010022352.1:0-10298 GCA_036877625.1 Ambastaia sidthimunki | reverse complement strand
TTCATTCTTTTTTTCTTTATTCAGGTCAAGTGCTTTCAAGGTTATTTTGACATGCATATCTCTAAAGCATCTCTATGAAATATTTACCTAGTGGTGTTATTCTGGGGAACTACAACACCAGGCAAACGCTCCAAGTAAAACATGTTTTGGAGAATTTAGCTGGCTGCTGTCTTCAGTCTGAAGAAATGTTTTGGTAATGTCACGGTGGCCACAAAGGCCAGTTTTGTTGGCTGCTGTTACATAGGAAGCTTCTTTGAGCCAGGCCACTCTGCCCACTTCCACCCTCCTGCAGCAGACGCAAATGTCTCCACCGAAGTCTGCAGGGATCTTTGTCCCATAAATCTGAGGTTAGTATGTAGGACACAGTTCTCTGGAGGACCTCAACAAATTATCTCTAATGAAAACTATTAACAAGATGAAAAATGTCAGTGTAAATACACTTTTATTCACTGAAATTAAAATGAAAACAAAGAACCAAAACTATAAATACCATTATAAGTATTATTGCACAAAAATACCAGTGAAAACTATTTTCCATTTTTTCTACAGAATGTATATTGAGATTTGTTTTGGTTTTTTTTGCAGGTAAACTTTCCTCATGCTGTCGACTGAATTTCATGACAGTCACCTGTCTGATCTCAGTCAGACGTCTGGAAACACATTTAAAACGTATTTAAAACATTGTTCCTCAGTGCTGTTTGTGAAGAACAGATTCAGATTGAAGTTTAGGTTTTTACATCTAATGTTTCTCTCCACACTCACCTTTCCAGCTTCACTTGGACCTTCTGTGTTAATATCATCCAGGTGTTTGTACTCTCAGATTTTGAAATGGTAAAATCTAAATGTTTTTGCAGTTTGTACATGGTCTAGATTGACAGTTTTTTTCACTCATTACAGTCTCGGTTCTTACTGTTCTCAAACTGAAGGGCTTTCTAGAACTTTCAAGGCATGTAACTTACAGGAAGTGTTTAGCAGGCTCAGTGTGCAAGACTTATGAAGATTAAGGACTGCAGCTGTACTAATTTGCTACTTTTTGTCCCAAGCAGGTCTGACTAACTTGACTAACTTAACTTCTGACCCTGAACATCTGGCAGCTGTTGACCAATCATGAGGGAGAAAGAGATTCTGCTTTCACCTTAACAGCGTGAACTCTATCCTCTATAGCTGTAAATTTATCCAAGATGGCGGATGAGGTAAAGCAAAATCATACATTTATTTCTTTTATATATCTATTTACTAACCGTCTGTATGCAAGTACATTGTAAATTTAACCATTCACTAACAAATTACTCTTATCTGCTACTTTAATATAATAAATTTGTCAAGTAAAGAAAAATATATTTTTTTCATAGTTAATGAATGTCCTAAAACTTCATGAAACATATGTACATGTTATAGCAGAGGTGAGGCCTCCAGATCCAAAGACCCGGATCTGGCTTGTTCCAGAACAAATGAATCCTGACACTTGACCTTTGTGTGAGCACCAGGATAAAAACCTCCACGATGACATCAGGCTGCCATCCACGGTACAGGAAGTTTATGAGCAATGCAATGTTTGTCTCTTAGATATGTTAACAAATCAAGAATGTCACATTGGCCCTGACCTTCTGTTTGTCCTTTCAATTGGCTCTCTGTTCCCACAGCATGCCAGCAGGACAGAAGAAGGTGAGAGGGTTGTTTTGGTGATCCAGAGAGAGAGAGAGATTTGACTGATGCAGTACAGCTCATAAGAACTCCAGGCATTTATTGCATCTGACAGTAATGATGTTGACACTGTCAGGACCTGCTGGCACAGAACCAATGAGAACCAGCCCTCAGGGTGGTTTGGCTACTCACCTTGCAGACAGTCCAAAACCTTCTACTGCACCAACATCTATTTCACTACACAGCATGTGTGGCCTTTGAGAAAGTCTGAACCCATCACTCTACGAGAGGCACAATCCTGCTGGAAATGAAGGCATCACTCTGAAAACACTCAGCGCCAGTTGCCAGGCTTTTAAAAAGATCTAACAGGTCTCACTCAGGGTGTTCTCACAGTCTTCTCATCATATATATATATATATATATATTAGATAATAAAAATGTTATTTTGAATGTTCTAGGAACATTTCAAATTTTCGGTTTTTAAACATTGTATTACCAATGTTGCTTGGTTTAAAGAATTTCAAATTTTTGAGAATAGCAATAACAATATTCATATATAATGTACTACTAATGTTTCTGCAAGAACTTTTTGATAACTTTGGGAGACAATTAGCCAACGTTCCCTGTTAGCTCAGTGGTGTCTTACCAAATTACTGCATTAGGTGTTACAATTTATTTACCAGACATACATTTTACATGAGTAGCCAGGAAACATTTGCATAATAAATAGGATAGATGACGTGTCTGTGACGCAGTTGCTGCTGTGAAATCGACCGTGCCCGTATCAGCGAGCGCAATCCGACTCGCCATGTGACTGGAAGGAAATGAGTTTGAAGCCACCTTCATTTCTCACCCCGACAGCCAGAGACTTCTGAGGAGTCTTCTCGCTGAAAACCAGTTCTGTTTCCAGTAACTACATTAATGTTGCTGGAGCTCCAGGACGTGATGGCTCATGGTGAGCCAGCATGATTAATCACAGCCTCACGAGGAGGCTGAGATTTCAGACATAAACTGTGGGACGCCCCGCTGGTGGCTCTCATGAAAGCAGACACACTGATCCGTGTGCTGGTGGCTTTGTCTTGGCCGAGACGCATCTGAGTCACTAAAGCTGCTCTTCCACGCGGTGCGAGCGGAAGTGCTCGCGACTCAGAGATGCTTTTGATGGAGCTGCTCAGTTTTTCCTTCTGCCTTTCAAGTGTGTCATTTGAGAGGACGACTGCGTAACTGCTGTTTTCTTTCAGATAACAGCTGTCGTAAGGAGATCATTAACAGAGGAAAGGAGGCAGCAAGGCCTTTCTGCACACACACATGCTGAATCTGAACAGATCAGACAGACTGAATCTTTTGCCTCTCTGAACTTTGAGCTTGTTTCCTGCTGAGCCCATCGTCACACCCTTTCCATCTTTAACCCTCCCGTGACATTTTCTGAGCATTTTTAACACAGGGACTCAAAGTGTGTTCACACTGCAAATCCAATTTGGTTTCTTAAATTGAATCAGGCATTTTGCAAAGGATGAAACCTAATTAGTTGACATAATACACAAGTTTGTATTAGGGTGAAGTAGGGATGGAGACAGTGATGTGATTCTGGTTAATTTAGGAATCCTTTCCTACACTTTTACTTGTTTTACACTTTCTTTACTGAAGTATTTTATTAAACATATATATATTGTTTACAGTCAGTCACCGGCCTGATCATTATATAAAATATGATTAATGGAAATATGTTGGGAATTGGAGTGTGAGTGAGTCGGAGGCTACGTTTAATGACTGGTTGTTTACTGTGGTATGTTTGGGAATTATTCATTGTGGTAATGAGAATAGGGAATGTTAAGTGAAGTGTGGGGTGTGGACAGATTAATCTCCTGCAGTTAATTGTGTTGACTTTTCTAAACGCTCGCTAAAGTTCAACATGCAACTTGCACTCGTTGCATCAGACTGTCCCTGAGTGACAGATGTGAGTATTAGAACCCAATTCATCACTGCTGAGCTGATGCGTGTCTGAATGGATTCAGCTGGTCAGTCACTCAAAGGTCAGATCAACACTGTCAATATTTCCATCCAGGGTCCAAACAGAATTTCTGACACATCTACCAATGGTAAATATTTACTGGCCGACTCTTTCTAACTAGTAGGACACAACTGTGTCCTGTTCTTGTCGTTCAGTTGCTAGAGTTTTGGGTTAGCAGCCCAAAGGTTGTAGGTTTGACTTGTGGAATACATGACATACAAATACTGATAAATTGTAAACCTTAAATGTATTGTCACTTTGGATAAAAGCATAAATGTGCTGGCCAGGAATATTTATTACTGGATATATATTTTGCATATTTTTATATAGAATTATTTAACTGTGTTTTTTATAATTTTGGCTTAAAATTATGCAGCATTATATGCAGTAATAGTTTTCTGAGAACAGTTGTTAAGAGAATTTAAAAATCTCACAACATTCTGATGTAATTTTAAATAAAGGGCAGCATCACTATTCAGGGTGATTAATTCCAAACCACTTCATTTCCAAACGTGTGTCTTTTACATGTCTAAGGATTGTGTCTCATAGTGCTATACTAGTTTGTGTTTCCCCGGTTACCCAGTCGCCAAGGTAACAGGTGCTTAGAAATAAGCAAAATAGGAAGCCTTCTTCCCCTGGAATGCAGCCTTGAGCGAGATAAGATGACAAGAATTGTTGGCAAAGATTTCTGAAAAGACATATCAGGTCTTTCAAATGACACCCACTATGGAAAAATGATGATAGAAGATTGATTAATGTTTTTCCATTTCGTCAAAGACAACTCAGGGTGTCACTCCTGAACCATAATCACAAACAGTATCAGGCACTAAAGGACCAAGATGAGTTTACTGCTGTGATCGTTGTGTTTGTGTGTGTTACTTTAGCTTAAAATGAGTTTTTGTAGTTACACAATGTCTAATGGGATTTTGTTACAGATTTTTACAAATTTCTTGTAAAATAGGGACCAAGCAATAGTCTGGCTTTAGTTACATTGTTGTATGTACAGGACGTTGGACACACCTTTCAGTAAATATGTTTGTCAGCGTGTGGTCAGAGCTCATGTGTGAGAGTGGGGACCAGCGGATCTCTCCAAACACATGCTCACAGGTTTGTTGCCAGGTGACTAAAAAATATTAATAAAAAATAACTGCAATATTGTTGAATTTCCATTCGAATGTTTGCCCCCTCTTTTCAAAAAAAATAACACAGTCCTTGATTTGATGTTTATGTATGTGGCTTAGAGGCATGTTACCCAAAACAAAAAGCAGCATTTTTAAAAATGAAAAGCCTGTAGGTTAAACTAACAGTCTAATACCTGGTAAATGGAAACAGAAATGTTTACACAATGATTGGTTAGTGCATTTATAATGATAATGATCAACAGAAATAATTAGAAGTCACAATAATTCAAGGTTACAGAAATACAGTATCTAATGGCTTTATTCATAAAATTGATATTAATGCCAACCAGCAATCCGCTCATAGCGTTTGAATGTCACCTATAGACCTCAAGACCAGAAGAACAACTCTGAGTTTTAAATTGACTCTTTATTAGGCTTCAGTCTCTCTTTAATCACTCTTGCAAAAAAAGACTCATTAACTTAAAGTAGATATTTGGATTAATTTATCTAGTTCATCAGGCCAAAGACGTCCTCAGTTACACAGATAAATGAAAGGATTATTCTTTATAATGTTTTCTTTTCAAGGTTGTTTTCTCAGAATTATACTGGGGGTATGAGTTTATTTTAATCTTTCTTCATTTTTCACTTTTGCAATCGTATAACTCGACACCAGTTCAGTTCTGTCATGTTGTTTTCCTCCTTCATAACGGTCCAGTTGTGTTCTCTCTGGTTACAGCCACTCTCAGGGTTATAAGCTGTCAATCATAAACCTCTGAGATTCGCTATCTAGTTGAATTTTAGTGACACAGAAACTTATTGATTGTCTGGATTCATGTCAAAGTCTCCAGCGAGCTGGGCGACACACTTTCTTCTGCTCATGTCCCGCCCGTCTTTCATTTGTGTATTTAGATAATTGAATATATTTCAGGGCTGAGATGAAAGGCCAGAAAGTCAGTCCAAGCTGTTTTTTTCTACATTTCAGCTCTGTGAATTTGGCAACAAGGCTGGCCAACATTCGCTCTGTTGAAGGTGTTTGTATTTTTTTTCTAAAAGGTGTAACAGTTTTTTCTCTATGAAGTTAGCATGCAGCACATAAAAGCCTCGTGATGAATTGGGAAGGTTGACTGTTTAACTACAGTACCACTCCCAAATGAACAGACAGCAGTTTCCCTTCTTTGACAATCATTATAAATTTTAAGCTTCCTGCACAGAAAAGCGCATCGCTCAGGTTTTACACAGGGTTATAATCAATGTCACAATCTTAGTGCTAGTACAAGATCAGTGAAACAGCGGTAATGACTCAAAATATTATAAAACTTTGATGTTGTGAGCGATTGTTTGGAGCTGGCTGAGTCTAAGTGTGAGGTCTGGCAGGGGATTCTGGGTAGGGAGGAAAATATGACCTAGTATGTTTGCCATCCTGTATGAATTTAAACAAATATGTTGTCATTGTTGATGTAAGCAGAGCATAAACAGAAGCAGGTATATCCATAATAACTGGACAAAATGTTTGCTTATAAGCCTGAGCATAATTTTCCCAACATGTGGAAATATCTTAACACATTATCTCATTATATTTATACACTTCTGCCTGAATATGCACTTAAAAACTCTTAAAAACCCCTTTAACCCTTCTGTGCCTTTATCTGATTTTCACAGGGGCTTTCAGACCGAGCCATCCAACCAGATTTACAGCTAGAACTCATCCAGCCAATCACGTCGTCACAGACACTTTGCCAGAGACGAGCATCATGACTCGTGAGCAGAGTAATAAACTGAGATGATGTAAGAGCATCAAGCGCTTCAGAGAGCTTCTGTTCTCTCAGAGGGGCCGCTGTGCCTCTCTGCTAAAACACTGATGAAGATGTCGAATCATCCTCATCACCATCAACACTAAATCAGAACAACAAGAGTTCTTTGTTATCCAGACATCACAGATTTCCAGCGATGAAGAGTCAGACACCATCATCATTCATTTTGCACAGAAATAAAACAGTTAAACAGTTCATCCAAAAATTCCTCCTGTTGTTTTAAACTGAAAAAGAAAGTAAGAAAGAAATTAAAGAAAGTTTTATAGTTTTTCCACATAGTGACAGAAAGATTCCTAAAGACTTAAAATTACTTATGTATATTACATTTAAAATATATCATGTCAACAACTTTGTTTTAATAAATACGTAATAGTTAAGACTTCCTTTTACTGTACTGTGTTTAAAATGAAATCTCCCATATTTCATTTAACTCATTATCATGTTACTGTGCAAAACATCTGAATGGTCCTAAAACAGCCTTTGTTTCAATTTTAATAGGTTGTTTTTAATTCTGACTGGTTAACTAACATATATTGTGGCCTAATGTTTTTGTATAATAAACTATTTTGGGGAACAATGGTCATATATACAATCACCTTCACTGCTAGTGTCAAAGCTCTCTGAAGTCTCTCATCTCACATAATAATGTCAACTCAAATCATTACACGTCCATTTGTTTTTCTGGGGGAATTGTGACTCATTTCTGTGTAGGCTTCATCTATCACATCACACGCGGGCATGAAGCGTTTTTAATATAACACAAGTAAAATGTCTGTCAGCGAGGTCCAGCCTTTCATGACAGGATTAGATTAAACCTACATCTGTTACACAGTAAATATGTGCACAGCTATTAAATGACCCTGACGGGAGTGTGAAAGCAGTGCAGGTAATGCAGCAGTGGCTGAAGGTGAGGGATCACGTTTTCCTCCTGTTACTGATTTAATCTTCTCGTATACACAGCTGTTGTCAAGGAATTTGGCGACACAAAACGTGATCTGATGTATGGCAGTCGCGGGCCCACCCTGTAAGAAGCAGACAGTACTGTTACACAGCAGGGAATAAACTACTGTTGCTGATAGCAGACAGAGCCGACAGCTTTGAAATGTTCATATTTCCTCAGTTCTCTGTATGGCACCTTAACTAACACACCTGGAATCAGTCGACACAAAAGCCTTAAACCCAGCTAACAATCTGAGCTGACAAGCTAACAAATCTGAGCTAACACATTTTTCTAACATTTACATTAAGTAACACAAACTGAAAAAATTTTAATGTTCTAGAAATGTTAAAAACAGCCAGTTTTTAAATGTTGTATTAATGTTAAAGCTTGGTTATAGGAATGTTATTTAAATAATTTTTTAACTAAATACATTTTTTACATATATATATGAAAAAATGTTCTACTAACATTACAGCAAAATCATTTGGATAACTTTGAGTTTTTTGTTAGTTGGGTATTTCACCCACAGATAAAAATTCTGAAGCCACATAACACTTTTCTCTGGAAAAACTAAAAGTGAATTTTGGAAGAATTGTCCAAGCCATTTACGTTTACTGATTTAGCAGACATTTCTACCCAAAGAAACTTACAAACAAGAATTTAACATAAAAAAACAACAATTTCTAAAAAGCCAACATTAAGCGTACACAAGCTGTGTTTACATGTTGAAGCTGGTGAAAGATGAACAGAGGGATGTTTTAAATAAATAAAGTTAGACTATGGGCAGCTGACAGTCTGGGTTAGTCATGTAAATATGGAACAGGTGTTTTCAGTTGTTTCATGAAGGTTGTGGCTGGAAGCAGAGAGGAAGAGAGTGGGTGATTTCTGACTGATTTGGTGCCTCACTGTGATGGAAAATCCGGCATCGCTCATTTGTTGATCAATGCAGTGAGATCAGGTGTGACTAGCTGTTGTTTTAAATTTAATGAAAGTGAGGAAAGATGCTGTCTAGCTTCAAAATGACAAACAAAGCTGCATAAATCATTCAGACTGGTTCTGTGAACTGGCTTGATTGAAGATACAGCTCAAGTCTGTTCATTTCTAAAACAGAGACAAATAGACTTGAACACATACTGTTTACTTACGGTGTAGAGTTACGTTTGGGTTTCACATCATTTGGTAAAATATAAGCTTGAGTGTCTGAAGACAAATAACTGTTCCTGGAAAGAGAATGAAGTGACATGAGACGTCAAACCTCGTGTAATCTCAGTTTGTTATTTTGCTTAAGCTGAAACCATCTTGTACTGACAGAAAGTCTATATTTTTGGTAAGTCAAGTCATTAAAAAATTCTTCTATTGTTCCATCCAAAAAACTTTCATCATCTCATTAGAAAACATAAAAATAAAAAAAATTCAAGTTCTACAATCTCGCTTCAGTGTAAAAGAAGAGAAAGACATCTAGGTCTTTTTAAACTTTTTAGGCCAAGTACAAACTTTGATCAGTTTAAACATTGTCAAACATTACTGCAATGTTCCCTCCAAATATTTTCAGCATTCAGCAAACTGACGGCTTGCAGCATAAGCATAACAACTGTGATTGTCATAATGTTTTTTTTAAAATCAATATTCTTGTAAATAAGTTAAATGTAAAGAGAAAAATTTACACCAGTCACTCAGTTAGCAGAAACATTTCAAAAACAACTTTTCACAAACATTATAAAGAGAAATGAAGTTCTGGATGGATCAAAACAATGTCAAAATTCCATATATTCCAAAATTGGAAATGGAACATGGAAAATACAAATTTGAACAAAATGATGTACCAACATAGTTTGTGAACCACTAATGTAAGTGTTTTTAGTGAATGTATCCCTGTCCCAGCGTTCTGCTCCGAGAGAAGCCGTCCAAATGTCAGCCTGTGATTCCAACCCTGACCGTCCATTCCAGACAACTTCAGCACTTGGAAAAGAAAGACTCTGTTTTCTCTGCCAGATGTTGTTACAGTCTTGCAAGTATTGCTCGTCTCAAGGCTCTGCTTATCAGAATTTGTTGTGTACATCGATGTGGTCTGCTGGTACTTCGATAAGTTCAGACAGTTTTAAGGATCTTTCAATATGGGTTGAAGTCTTTATGACAAAAATATATATAGACGTTTGCTTCTACCCGCTGGAGAGATAATTTTGCAGTTCGAGTTGGATGTTATTGCACCATTATTATTGTACCCATCGTGCATTATCCTTATTGTAAAGCCACCCCAGCTAACAATTTCAGCTTGTAAGAATGATTCCTTAACGTTTCCATTAGGTTACAAAAACATTTAAAAAGTTGTTTTGAAAGTTCCGGGGAAGGTTTAAAAGGTCCTGTTTGGAGACATTGTAACAATATTTTTGTTTGTTTATAAAAACGGTAATGTTGTATAAGGTTAAAAAGGTTCTACTAATGTTACTGCAAGAACATTTTTGTTAACTTTGTGGGAACTTTTGAAGAATGCTAGTCAATGTTTTGAGAACGTTCTCTGTTAGTTGGGACAGAGGCCCATATTTTGCTTCAGGGTTTTGTCAGCTATAGGGAGCTGGTCAGAGGAATCGCGGCATATGTTGGCGGTTTAAGGCTCTGTGTAGAGAGAACTGTTTCGTAGTGCTCGATTTATGCATGTGTCTCTCTTGGGTGCAACCAGGTCCTCTGATCCCCACAATGTTTCAGTTACTTCTCAGAGCTGCTGGACTCTGTGGCTCTGACTCATCTCTGACTCATCTCTGACTCATCTCTGA
>JAZGTK010022351.1:0-10298 GCA_036877625.1 Ambastaia sidthimunki | reverse complement strand
ATAGATAGATAGATACTTGGTTAAAGGTCTAAATAGTTTCCTACAACATTGTTCATGGAAGCTACAGATTGTACTAGTTATACATTTATACCTGAATGCATTTACTCTGAAAACTATTCAAACAGATGGCAGAGCAGAACACAGAGTAATATGTAAATTTCTTGTAAAGCACACACAATGTTTAATTGTTATCATATATCTCAGAGAGAAAGTGACTTAACATAAACTTATAAAAGCCCAAGAAATCACTGTGATGATGACAGTGAAAACATCAATGACACCATGATCACATTCCAAAGTGGGTGATTTATAGACCCACCTCTGCATAAGACAAATCTGTCAGTCTTTGAGATAACAAGCCTGTATGCTACAGTATATGGTCCTTTGATATTTTTCTGTTCTTATATTTTACACATTTATTATTATTTCTTCTCCCACAGTAGAAGAGAATTCCAACACATCTTTGAATGAATAGATACAGAAAAACTAGATATAAAAAGTTGGATATAGAAATCTCACTGTCGTGACTCAGCTGTGGTTCTTCATAGAGGTAGAATACATTTTAGGATTCCTTCTAATTCATCACAGGCTCTCACTAAACTGATTTCTGCAGATGCTTTGAAAGGATGTTATATGAATTCAGTTAAAAATGAGCTAGTCCAAAAGTTTAGCTGTTATATTTAACAGTTAATGATCAAAAGAAGAATAAACCAGACACCTACTGAGGGAGACACTTGCAACCACCAGTCATGGCTGTTTTTGTACCGTTTGGCTGTCTTTACTTGTTTCTCTAGACAGAAAACAAAGAACATGCAGTCAACACACACCTGAGAAGGTGTGTAGATCTATTTAAAGCTAATGGGGCTGTTAAATTCAGCCGAGCCTGCTTATACCTCGGGCTTCACTTACCAGAAAAGACATTTGTGGGAGTGGAGAACATGGGTGTTTAGATGCCAGACATGACTGAATTTCTGTGGTCTATGGTCTTGATGGAGTTGGGAACTCTTGTCTTTCAGCAAACCCAGTCTATAAAAATCATTCTCCTGGTCCACACTCAGCTACTTCCAAACAAGACCTTCTGCATTAAACAACTGCTCCACAACATTTAAATGAATTATGAATTACAAACCCCCAAAGAAATTTAAAGTGTATTTAGGAAAATAGGACTAAAATGGCATATCAGATGTGTATTCCTCTTCTACTGGAGGAATAGGACAGAACCATTTTTGGTTTGGGTTAAAACAGGGTTCTTTATTACTTAAATGTATTATTGTTGCGTGCCAGTCACTTCACATTCTGTTAAACAATGTACCTCTCTTAAATGAACGACATTGCAGTCCAGAAAAGACCCATGAACATTTTCCCCTAGTATAAACATTTCTGCAGTATCTTGTAATAAATTTTACAATGTCTTGATTCTTATCTATATTTGCTGGGGTGTTTTTACACAACTGTGTAAACTAACTCTCAAAAGGTATACTCCCTTTCTTGAACTGAAACCAAAAAATACATTAGGTTTCCTGCAATATTTAATAGATGTCAAACTAGGAGGAACAGTGTTTATAGCCATTAAAAATTGACTGACAAGTCGAATGTACAGTTTTGGCTTTGCTTGCATACACAATGCCAAAATGTCATAGTTAAAGGTCTATCAGGGTTTGATGTATTGTATTATGTATTCAGAACATATACCACAAGACAGACTTTCAGTAATATGATCCATCTATACATTTAGTTGTATGATACATCCACACCAATGATACACTTACTGTACCTCAGGGGGTATTTAGCAGCTTCCAGGGTATCTGGAAACATTAGCTTATTCTTTGTGAGTCCTGTAAAACAGAAGCTGTGAAAAATTAGGTGTCATTGTGTTAAAATATACCGCAGCTTATCTCATGATTTGTGTGTTGTGAATGTCTTAACACATCACCCAGT
This sequence comes from Ambastaia sidthimunki, assembly GCA_036877625.1. Lineage (NCBI taxonomy): Eukaryota > Metazoa > Chordata > Actinopteri > Cypriniformes > Botiidae > Ambastaia > Ambastaia sidthimunki. Next base: position 8,360 of record JAZGTK010022351.1, on the reverse strand, counting down.
AGAAATTAATTTAAACAAGGTATACATTTCAGGTTTGGTATCGATTACAGCATATTTAAGCTTTGACACTGTTAGGGTACATATAGCAAAACCTTTGGGAAACAGAATAGTGATTATTCATTAATTGGGGTTTTAAATTGCATATTTTTAAGCTTTTAAATTGGTCTTAAACATTTGGTTGCAACCTTGCTTGTTGTGCCTAAGTCTAATTAAATACAGTTAGTTGTTGTAATATGTTTTATACTGCAAAATAGAATTCCCCTAAACCCACATGGTGAGCGAGAAAGCCTGAGCTCATTGGAAAGGATTCCTCTCAGTATGCAGGCTGAGAGTACAGCCCCTCACCTAAAATCAACATTTGCAGCAGGGGACAAGTGATTCCCGCAGCTTTTTCGTTCTGTGATTTCCAGGCAAATGACACTAATAGGAGATACAATTTGCTGTAATTGCAACATTTGTGAACAATTGCGAAAGACAAATTGCTGACAAGACAGATGTTTGTCACCACCGTCCTGTATATATTATACAAGCACAACAGTTCTGCAGAAAACATAATCTCTATCATATTTTATGCACATACATTAATGCATTTTGCAGATTCTTTGCTTTTATCCAAAGGGACTTACAGTGCATGCAAGATATACAGTATTTCAGTATGTGTTCCCTGGGCTCGAACCCACAACCTTTTGCGCTGCTAATGCAATGCTCACCAATGCTTTCTATGTTTGTACAGAGTCACATTTGTGTGCTGGTACTCACACAGGCTGGAAAACAATCTATGTGATTCGTCCTTGATACAAATATATGCCAACTCTCCTATTGATTGGGTTTGTTTCCTGGGACGGTTCTGCTGTCCTAGATCTGCTCACGGTGTTATCCCGGTCCCTCCACTTTAGTCATAGCTATCTGTACTCTGTGTCTGTAACCTACAGCTGAGATGGAACATCAACAAGGGGAGGGGGAATATCACAACTGGCTGTGCCACCATCAGGATTCAATTAAATCCCAGAGGGGCTGGTGGGAAAGAGAGTGGGGAAAGACAGAGAAGTCAGCTGCTTGGTTAGAAAGGAAGTAAAGGGCTCTTTCACTCAACAAGAGGAATAAATGTCAAGAATCTCGTGTGTGCCCAGTTTGCCATTGTTCTCCATAAGAGATGGTCAAAGTCAGGCTATCGGGCTGCTGTTGCTCGCTGGCAATGAACACAGTAGCTATTGTGCTTCCAGGTCAGGGGTCAGCGCTGAACCATGAAGGCCTCAAGATCAGAGAACTGGACCTCTGCCATGAAAGATGACCCCACTGATCCGCCTCAAAGCTGTACATGTGCTGCTATCCACACAGAATTGCTCTGGAGCTGGCTAATAAACATGATGTTTCTTCTCATGGCCTTTTAATGAGCACAGATTTACAGACACACTCTCACCCTCCCAGTCCTGTAATGGTGTTAAATAGAACTCCTCAGTTAACTAGAAGCCCAGGCCTCAGAGAGGCACAATTAAGGCGGTTGTTATGATTGTCCCACTGTATCAAGTATTGAAAACAACCATGGAAGATAAGCAGTGCTGGTGCAGTGAAATGGCAATGCAGATATGAGCCAACAAAAACTGCTGCATGTTTAAACTTGGTTTAGAGTCGTCAGAAAGCATGTTATAATTAGTGTTTACTGCATGTGCAAGCGTCTCACACACACAGAATGATAGCTTGACTTGTTGCTTATACTCACAACAGTGAATACTAAAAATGCAGTCAACATCTTTGCTCTGTAAATGACTCAGTGGGTGTCTTCACCTGGTGATACAGACGTCACGTCTTGCAGTATTGAGGAGGTTTGCTTTAAGCTCTATCTGTCTTGCACTCAAGTCTGAATTTCATTAGCATTTTATTATGCATACCATGTTTGCAACAAAACACCACCTTCTCACTTCTCACAGGATAAAACTTAGCATAGTGTTAATTAAAAAATATACAAGATAAACCCCAAGTGTATTTCTTGCTAATAGATAAATAGATGTGTTTAGGCATCAAAATACAACACAGAGAAATAAAACATCCAAGCAAATGAGCAGAGAAGGTTTTTTCTCCAACTAGCCTTTGCACTGATCACATAGAGTCTGTATTTGAAATATTCTTTTGTATTTGAAAGCATAATATTTTTAAAACAATGGACATTGATTGCCAAACACATGAATTCAATTGTCACCTCCTTTGTTTTGTAATTCGCTGATTGCGGAAGATAACAGTTGATGGAGTTCAGGAGAGGCCTGCGATACACCTCAGTCTGTCTGGGCCAAGAATAACAATGACTCAATGCTGCTGGACACACAATAACTTATTAAGTGTTTGTTTAAGTTGTCTGCAGGATGACAGCAGCCTGTATTTCCAGCCTCTGAGTCTAGAAACTACAATCCTAATCAAAGGCTCTTGATCCAAACCCTTGGTGGTCGTGAAAGCCACACTGGGCCCCAGCAGAAAACCCAGAAACTCAAGCACACACAATTTTTCCATATGAAAATTTATGGTGAGCGAAGCACCACTATTAAAATTTCAGTAGCTCCCTCTTGCATTACCACAGTCTGGTTTTGAATATCATTAATAAAGCATCAACATAATTTAAATATTTTCTCCAACCTCTGGCATGTCAGAAGCAGCCATATGAGCTACAGCGGCAATGGAAAGTCTGGGCTTATTGGAGGGTCACAGTCACGTAGGTGAACAGTAGCCTGTACTTACCATACGCAATGTGCTTTGTAACTGTCTGCAAATCCCAAGTATAAAAAGCTGATGATCTGATGTGCTAACATGCGGCTGACATAGAATGCGCTACTGCCAGGACTGATGGCACCAACGCAGCTCAACACAAAATGGCATAAGATTATGTTAATAAGGTAATGTTAAGGTTTAGACTGTTTTGGTGTGAAAGACCCCTGACCTAAGCACAGGCATTTTTTTGTGGTTATAATTAATTTTATTTGACCTTTCCAATAAGGCATTTATGTAGGAAAATTGAATCGCTCCGGTACTTCAAGAACTATAGGAACTGTAAACTGAAATAACAATGATCAAGTGTCCAATTATAATACATCCAAAAATAGCAAACATAACTAAAGCACATATCAACACGGCCTAACGCGGGCTGTCTACACTCTCTTTCAATTTCACGCCTTCCTTGCATTGATTGATGGCGTTTCTGTGCAAGATCATAAAGTGCTTTTTTTTTTACAAATAAACTGAAAAGGATTATTGTTTCAGGAAATGGGTTATGTGACGAACACGACTCCTTTTGGTTCACCTAAAATGGCCTCAGGCTGCCATTCTATTCACATTAAGAACAAACTAATGACCGCAGAGGATTCAAGCAAACTATAGACCAGAAAAAATATATATAAGTCATAAATCTTATGGTTTGAGGCTGTTGCTACAGAGGAGGGGCTGGCAGCTCAGCCAACAAACCACAACTCGATCATTTACAACTGATGAATCACAATCCTTTTATTTCTGTGAGGTATTAAGTCATTGCTAACTTGATAATATCCCACAGGACAGTCAATACAGTGTGGACAGACTAATACTAATAATGTGCTGAGGGGCAAGAATTTCAGAAAGACAGAAAAAACAAAAAACTGAATCCTACACATCAGCAGGAGAAGCCCACTTTCTAAAATTGTTATGTTAAATAATTGTTATTGTTAAATAAAATAAAAATGATAAATCTGAAAGTCATAAATCATCTGTAGCATTTTGTTCCCTACATATCTGACTGACTTCATTTGCATTACAAAAGAATATGTACCAATATGTAGATAAAATCAGTTTATTATTTTTGTGTTTTTGCAAACAAACTGGAAATATTGTACTATATTATAGGAGCTGTTTTATCAGTACCCAGGGGTTTGAAGGCCCAGTGGGTGTGGCATCAGGCCTCAGAGGCCTCTAAAAAGGGAATTAGAGTGCCAATTGGATAGATAGTTTACTCAGGTGTTGTTAAACAACTACATTTGACAAAAATAAATACATTTATTTCACTTTACATTTCAAACCCTGTTTGCTTAGTCTAATGTCTTGTTTTAGTTAATCCACTGTATTTATTCATCATTTTCCTGTCCACTTTCTATATAGTAATATATCAATGTACACTTCTAAAGAAAAATGACTTTTAATCCAAAGAAATAGTCAAAGACAGAATGATAAATGAATGAAAAACATGCAGTGGAATGAAAAAGCACAAGCAATAAAAGGAAATAACAGAAATAGGTAAACAGAGACAGACATTTTGAAGGTTGCCAGATGAAGGAGGGGTGTGATCTTCTCTCAGCTGTTGATGAATGATTGTAGTGATATGTACAAGGCTCAGGGCCAGACTGCTTCTTACTCCCACACCCATAAATACAGCGTCTACCCGTGCTGCACATTACAGAAGTGACCGATTGGCACAGTTCGCTTGGTCTACATTAAAGTCATCTATATGCAATTTTTTTGTTTGCTTGCTTGTTCACTAAATTCACTTTGATACGTTCCACTTAAACTATACATTATACAAAAATATACATTTTCAAATAAATAAATATACCTTTAAAATATATGTAGCTATATTCATTTTGCCTAGGAAACACAGCACCCAGTTTTCCCTCATTCCTTTTTCCTTCATAAGAGCCTTTATTGCTGTCTGGTACAATGAAATTATCGTGATGCATGTCTCACAAGAGGTTCAAAGTCAGGCTAGAACTATTACCATGATCCCGGGGCAAACAGGAAATGAGGTGTCTTGAGAGATCACAGTAGCTGACTTAGAAGCACCATCAAACCATAACATTCCCAGCTGGTGGCTCATTTCTATAACCTGTGAGATTCCCCTCCTGATTTTAATCCCCCTGCTTCCACTACCACTCTCAGCTTTCTTTAATGGCTGTTTGTTTTCCTCTATAACTCTTTAAAACAGAATAAAAATATCTGACGTGCCTGTCAGAAGCTGTGACAGCCGTTTGTTTATATACAACAGGATTGCCATGATGTTTTTTATTTCAAACACTGATAACAGTCACACGATTTTAATGCAAATCAGTTACTGTGAGCAGATCGTGAAATGTTAGTCATGCACTTCCAGCTTGAATGAAGTATTTCATTAATATGTCATGTTTAAGAGAAACACATCACAAATACCTTTGAAGTGAAAGACCCTCCTTTTATCACCGCACACCGTATCTCCTTCCATCGGCCCTTTGATTACACTGAGATTTGAAGCGGAATGAGGGCAGTTTGCCGAGGGGAGTGTCAGTGTGGAATTTGTAGGAATCTGATCTGGGTGAGTGTACAAGCATACCTTTACTGATACACTCTTTGTGTGCAGATCCTCCAACTGTGGCAGTCTGGGAAAGAGTCAGGAATGAGAGAGTACATCACTCTTCATGCCAAATTATTTAACCCTCCCTGGTGTTATCAAAACATATCCAGTCAGAAACTTTGGAAGCCCTTCTGAAAGGCCAAAGCATGAGTTTCAAAAAATGCTGGTCAACCAACATGATCTTTTCAGTTGACCAAAAATCCCTTGCAGGAGAAGGTAACTTGCTAGGACACCAGCACCTAAAACACAATATATGTTAGTGACTTCAATGGGGAGAGATGAAAGCAACTGAGTAAATGGACATTGTAATTGCTATAATTCAACCAATGTGTGCATGTGTGTGAAAGCGTGACGTTTTGATAACAGCTGCAAGCTGGAGCTCTTCTCATGCTGATTTCCAGGCAGAGATGTCACACTGCACACCTTTTCATTTGCCAGAGATGATGTGTGTCCATTATTTAAAGCAACACAGTTTGTGATCTGAGTAAATTAAAAGCAGATGGTACACAGGGGATATTTTATTGCCTTGACAATTAGCATGAGACAAAAGCACTAAGTAAACTTTTCTAACGAAAGCTTTTGAGGATGAATTGTGACACCTAAAGTAGAAAACAACAACAACGGTCACAAGGGCATTAATGAAAGTCTTTTGTTTGACTTCAAGCTCCAGAAACATTGTTTAACCTCTACTGCTGATTTCCTTTGAAAGAATTCAAAGTATTGACCTAAACATAAAATACATAATTCTTTAACAATTAATACAGTTATTTCTGGTCATCTAAATGGAGTGGCCAAGCAATGCTTGGAGATAAAAAGCTGGAGATAAAAAGCATTTAAAACAAGCTGACAGAAACACTTCAGTATCTGTATAGTGTTTTGCGTCAATTGTCTGTATTTGTGGCATATTGGATATTTAAGCTATTGGCTTAATTGATTTCTCTTCATGTTTAAGGTTTTAATGTTCATAGCTGTGACATGTAAACTTTACATCTGTATGGAAATATAAAGTGCCTGTTTGTACAAGTTAGTCATGATATGAAAATGTGAATACAGGTTCAGGTTAGTGTTGCTTGGTTCTGATGCCTGCAGGTTATTTCTACAGGCATGTCTGTCTGTCTGTTTGAACCTTGAGAACTTTATTAGCTTCTTCGTGAAGGTTGTAGGTACATTTTGCCTATTCTTAATGAGATGAATGACCATGACTGAATGTCATATTTTAAGATTTAGTTTTAATTTCAGAATTAATTTACAGCTATAACCTATTTTTCAGTCAAAAAGTCTTTGATCCCTTCATTTCAATGTATTATTGAGGAATCCTGGTGCTATGGAAACTGGCTGTCGCATGTACAGTGACCAAACAATTACCCATTAAGATATCAAGGCCATGCTGTCTACAGCCGGCCAGGCAATCAAATTCCTGCTTCCAAAACAAGTTTCTCATTAAACAATGATCAGATCTTACATTTGATTCCTCTTGGGACAGGAGAGCATGGTGGCTCTCAGACTGCTGATAGGGGTATCAAAGAACTTTAATCTCAAAGTCTCTTTGTTTTCGAATTAGCACGGTAAGGGCCTGCACCTCCTTTGACTTTAAGGACTTTCTGTGACTTCATCTGCTCGCTCTCAGATGTAGCTGCGGTAAATGAAAGTTGGCAAGTGTTTCCGTGGTGATTGAGGCCAACAGTGCAGCTCCAGCTCAGAGGAACATGATGAGAGATGATGTCACTGTGAGTAAAACAATCTGAGTCTCGTACAGGGTGTATAAAAGATGCCCCATATGGGAAAATCAGCCTCCTGTTATTTCAACAAGCTGTTTAGAAGACTGCTGTTACTGATCCAAGTAACACCATGTGAAATGAATTATTTAGAGCTTTTTATCTCCAGTCGTCTCACATCTTTTCTCATGGGTGCCTCCCTGGATTTGCTTTGCCAATATTCATTATCAGATCTTACTAAAGCAAGTGTGAGTCTTTCTAGTGAGTTATTTCTGTGATTTCTATTATATGCTACTCAAATATAAACATACTAAAATTTAATTAAATTTAAACTGACTTTTAAGTGTTACTTAAATTTTGGTGAAATATTTAAATAATACAACTACTATAATACAACTACTAATTAACTTTTTTATTTCATCATGTTAAAAAGCTTTAACACATTCTAACGGATCATTTACTTGGCAAAGTTGTTTTGGCAAAGACACTTTTTTGCAGTGTACTAATTAAAATACAGTTTCTTTAAAACATGTCTGTGTACCAAAAACTCTTCTCTTTTAAATCTCTGCCTTTAATCAATCTAAAATACAAATTCTGTCATCATTTAATAATTTTAATATTGTTTCAAAACTGTATAACATTTTTTTCTTCTGCATGGAACACAAAAGGAGATTAAAAAAAGCCTCAGCCAAAAGTTGACACAAAGCCACAGTCAACATTTAATTTCATTGCATGAAAAGAAGTATTGTAAATATTCTTTAAAATGTATTGCCTTGTGTTCCACAGAGGAGAGAAAGAAAATGTTAATAATTTCATAATATTCATTTTGTGTGAACTATCCCTTTAAGAGCCTGACACAAACTTTAAATCTACTGTATCTTTCCAATACAAAAATATTTAAATCATTCAACCTGTCAACACTGAGGACTTTTTGGACCAAAGAAGAAGCTGAAAGCATCCCTTGAAAGAACTCAGCAACACTGTCTGAAATCAGGTTATGAGGGGAATAAACCAGCTTTAAGAGCTGAAATACAGCTTTAAGATGTCCAGCATCCAGCACTGCCTTAGGTGTCAGTAGTGTTATCTGGCATTCTTGTCTTAAGAGTCAGAAGAGCCTCTTGTCGGCCCAACTCTTTAGTACTTCACACCTGTGAAGATTTTGCATGAAAATAATCTCTTTTATTCAATGACTCACCTCATATTTCATATGTCTACAAAATGAGATAATGTCACAGCCATTTTACTGATGCTGTCTGAGAACAGACTCAGCATTATGTGTGAAGAGGACAAATTATCTAAAGAGAGTATAG
>JAZGTK010022350.1:0-10298 GCA_036877625.1 Ambastaia sidthimunki | reverse complement strand
AATCCATGATTTATTGTTTCTCTGCCTTTGTAGAGGTTCTCAGAGCCCCCAGCCAGTAAGGAGGCAGGTTTCCCATTCACCATCCACTTCTCCTCTGGTAGCACACAAGAGACCTGCTTCAGTCTCTCCTTCTCGCTCAGTTAGCCACTCTCCACCTCCACCTGCAAAGAAGAACAGCAGCGGGTCCCCAAGCCCATCACCTAACAAGGTATGTCACACCTGCCCAAGCCTGGGCCTCGCTTACCCCAGACTGCTTTAGTTTACAGAGCTGTGGGTCTTGTTATATGAGAGGTTTTGTTCATGGTTCATAGTTCTAAACTTTTCTGTAATTCTGCAGAACTCAGATGTTGAAGCCGGCAAAAAGAAGAAAAAAAAGAAAGAGAAGAAACACAAGAAAGAGAAGAAACACAAAAAACATAAGAAACAGAAGAAGGAGAAAAGTGGGGAGGAGAAAAGCGGATCTGCGGGAGGACACGGACAGGATGCGGAGCCTGATTCCGACCAGAAAAAGGTGAAGTCACACTTTTAACCTGCTGTCTGATTCGGTACAAAAGCACTAGTGCCCTTATATTTCTCTCCTAACATAAACGTCTTTGCCACAACTTTCCATCTTCTGTATAACCTTATTTGGACTGCAGGAGTTTAACTGCAGCCTTAAGATTCTTTAATCCATGATCATGATTTTAATGAGTCAGACATAATAAATGCTACCTTTCCTGAAGGAATCAGACAGCGAAGTAGACGACAGTTTGGATGATCTGGAGAAGCACCTGCGTGAGAAAGCTCTCCGGTCCATGAGAAAGGCCCAGATGTCTCCATCTTCTCAGTGATGATCTCACTTTTTCCAGAGGAAACAAATCAGCCACACCTCACCTTTCTCTTATTCTCCTCCGCTCTGCATTTTAAATGTTTGATGTTGGTTCAGCTTTAGAATGTACATTGTAAATTCTTACAATTCGCCCTAGATTTTGTTTTTGTTGATTTATTATTTTTTGGCACGTTTATTGCTGGGGAAGTTTTATGATGTGGAAATTATTAAGCTGATAGTGTTTCTCCATCCTCTTTTGTCCCCTTCTCGACCTTTAAATACTGTCAACAAGCAACAGTTTATTCACAAACTAACTTTCTAAGTCCCTAATTCCCTCCTGATTCATCTGTTGCTTATATTGCTGTAAAGAAACATACAAGAAGAGCTCATTTGGATTTCTAAGTTAATAGTTTACACAAATTAGCCTATTGATTCTCCTAACATCAGCAGAGGTTTTTATGACGAGTTGTGTTTGCATGGACAGCAGACCCCAGTGTGTTTGTCCTTGTGTGCATGATCTATAAACCAAAACACCCAGTGAGCTAAGAGAGTTGATCCGGCCGGCTGTTCTCTGTTCATCTGAGCATTGTGTAAGCTCTCTAAAATTTCACTGTGCACATGAGAACAAATCAGGAGTGTCTGTTTTAATCCTTTTTGATTTGTATTTTTTGTAACCTGAGTTGTTTGAAATTGTTGAACCCTGCATAAATTCTGGCTTTAAACAGAGATACAATAAAAAGAAAAAAAGTCATTGTTTCAATGTAGTGTATTTGTTTACACTAGCTTCACATTTACTCAGACTCCGTGTTTTCACCATAATTGTGTAGAATTTGATAGTTGTGTTTAAAAGAAAACTAATTTGAAATTGTTAATGACAGACCAAACCAGAATGATGACAATTGACCATTGGGCAGCATTTACCTGTTTTACATGTTTTAGGAGTGTAAAATGTTACTAGAAGGTTCTGTGATAGAGTTCTATGTCTGGTGATGACACATGGTAATTAGCTGATGTATGTGTGTTATCTTGTGTTTGTCACCTTGGCAACACTTGGAGATAAATCTTCAGTAGCCATGTGCTGAAAGTCTAGTGAGTCCTTATTGTGTAAGAACAAAAGTGACATGGTTAACAAGGACTGATCTACGAAAACAGCTCAGGGCAACATTATTTATGCTCTGGTTGTTGTTTCATAGTGACACCTGCTTCCTAACTGGTCACAGGCTATCATGGGAATACATAAGTGTTTAAGAGGCAAACGTGGAGGACTGTCCCTTGAGATCAAACCAAGTGGTAGAGGACTCTGATAATAACAATGATAATGCATTTAAACTGGGACCCATTGTTAACTCTGAGACCAGACCAGCCCTTATTCTGTTGTACAGTCTTTACAATACAGACTATAGCAACCATGATTTCTGTCAAAATACCACAGTTAATGCAATTTGGTATGTTTTAACAGAATTGATATTGCAACGAGAAAATTCTGGAAACTGGTTTCATTATTTTTATGCGGTTACTTTTAATCGTACTATAACTTTCAATTTGTGTGTGCTTTTTGGCGTGACAAAAACTGTACATTTGCATTGCCAAAGCATTTGCAACTAGATTGTGTACAATGTGCATTGAAGTACAACAATACTAGTGCAAAATTCATAAGGAAACGTTTAGAGTTAAATAACATTAAAAATATAAATAAGCTACATTATAAGATAAATATGAGGGAAACATCAAGTCAGGGCAGATCATGCAGAAATTCCCTGCAAATGTAGCTGCAATGTGAAATCATTTAGGAAGCTTGAGGTGGTAGCGCACGCGGGCTGGTCTTTTGTACCGATTCTGCGCGCGCCGGATTGTTCGGCCCACTTGCGCGCGTTCGGGTCACCATGCGCATGACGTCACTGCCTTAAATACTCCCGTTGATTTTTTTTCCCCTCGTCTTCGCCATCCCGCGAGCAGCAGCAACAACGGATGAGACGTAGCGGATTTTATCGGGTTGTCCTTATAGTGGGTTGTATCTAGACAGCGGGACCTCCTGGAAAAGGCAGTTCTTGATTTGGGAAAAGAGAAGCAGGTTTTCGGTGTTTGTCTTTTCTCTCGGTTTGCGTTTGGAGAGACGCTGCAGTGCGATATTTGCGCTCGGGAAAGAGGGAGTTGTTGAAAGAAAGTGCTGGAAAACTTTCTGCCCAGGGTGGAAAAAATATAAAGTTCGGGATGTCTCTCTCGGTACCTCACAACGGTGTGAAGGGGGATAGCGAAGCCCTGATCGAGCTTTTTGTGAAGGTAAGAGTTTCTGACAGTCATCTGGTTAAGTAAAGATTAACTTTGATTCATGTTATGTGATTAAAAACAACATTTGATTGTTAACTGTGAACAAAAGCAATAGTTAAATCACAAATATGGGCTTGTGTTGTCATTTTGCTTACATCTAGTCCCTATAGGTAAAACGATATCAAATGGTGTGTAACTATGTTTACATAATTTTTAGCCAGAATGAACACCTCGACTCGTAATATATCCAAAATAATGTCACATACATGATTTAGTCATATTGATTTTGCACAACGATGACAAGTGTCCATGCGAATGTCAAATGGGTGGAGGCGTATTTCCAGTATCAATCAATATCGCTCCCATCTGGCTGTTTGCTCTTTTATATATATTTACACGATGTTATATGACAGACATGAGGGGGAAAGTGATTTATTTCCAGCTAAATGCACAGATTACGGGGGTCTGAGGAGCGGCGCGAGGTCGGACGGGAGAGAGACAACAATGCAGTTCAATCTGCGGTTCAGAGTTACTGCAGGAAATCCGTCCGGTCCAAGATACCGAGTAATGCAGACTGGGATTAAACGGTGCCGAAAGAGAGAACAGACACAGTTTGTTTCCAACAGACACAGTTTAAGAAGTGTCTGTTGGAAAACGACATTGTGTCTGTCATGAATTCAAAAGGTTCGCATACAGATAATGCGCCTTTCGGTTTTGTATGCTGTACTGCGACACTATTTTATATTCTGGACAGTGTATCTTCTTATATGACAGATATGTTGAATGTAATAACTATCCCCGCCCATATTTTGTACCAGTGAAAGTGTTTGAGTTGAGTTTCGGTTTATTTGTTGATGGTTTGCTGCTGAGATGTCTCCAGACTAAACACATCATCAGTTAGTTAAGGGAACAGTTAAGGAATGTTGGCCAGTAAACCTCGTTCTCCTCTGGATCTCTGAGTAATCAGACAGGAATGATTTGAATTCCTCTTCTCTGCTGGGAACCCTGCAGTCTGTCTTTCTCCAGCTTTTCTTTGCTCTTCCCTCAAAAGGCCTTTTGCCTGGCAGAGCGGGAAACCTCCTGGACTGAAAAGAGGGAGAGAAAGGGAGCGGAGGAGGGGAGAATTACGGAAGAGGAAAGGAGGGGGCCTTCTAATGGTGAATGTTTGGGATCCGAGTTGTGTTCGGAAACATGGCATAAGCTTGAAACCTCATGGTTACAGAATTACTAGTGCATTAAGCTCCGAGGGCTTTAGATCTTAGATGTGAAGGTGCTGACCAGAAATTTATAACTACTGTGATTTTAATTAAAGGATGTCTCTGCTGTATTTAATGAACTGTAATGAATAATTCAGTGAACATGACTGCAGCCTTTGTCATCATGGAAAGAAGTGTGTATGCCAATAGGTCACCTCATTCTGATTAAATGAGCCAGTAAAACATTGGGACAGTCTCACATTTAAAGACAAAGTGTGTAATTTCCCTCATGTACTTGTTTTACTAGATAAAGTGTAAACACTATGTGTTTGTAATGCCTGATATCAGTCTGATATCATGACAAAATCCATGATTGTGTCCTGGCGCTTACGAGATTTATTTAAGTTAAGCATGAATTGGATTGAAGTTTCCTACAGCTGTCGGAAAGGATGACAACATGCATATCCTAAATGCGGAATGAATAGGGTTGAAACGGTTCACCTGCTGTAGTGGCTTTGATATGGAACAGCATGAAGAGAGATCAGAGGTCACCCTCATTCATCTGATAACATCTGACAGAGCCCATGAGCTGCAGTGATGCTGTGTGCACTGTGTTGTGTTTCTGTGTCACCTAGGTAAAAAGACTTCAGACATTTGAGTTATTGTGTCATTGACCTGAAGTGTACACACACTGCAATAGAAAGATAATGGTGACCTCTCACTCCCTCCCTTTTGATCTTTTATTTCTCTCATTCATAATTAACAGCATGCCTGTAACCCATCTTTGTTTCACCTTTTTATACCGCACAACATCACAACAGGACCAGCCCCTTTGTTGCCATAGAAACCAGGGAAACCTTGCCCCTGCTAGCTGCTGATAATGCAGTCTTCTCCTTCCCTCCCCCCGTGCAGCCACACCTGCTGGCCGCTTTTGCAGCGGGCATGTTCAGCTTTTGCTTTGATCACAGAAAAGCAGCAGCCAGATACACACTGCATAATGCATATTAACAGGAAGTCCAAACACACTTCCTGTGCAGCTGAATGTGATCTGAACGTCCTCGCCGATAGAAGTTCTGTGGCTTTCTTTAGAAGTCTATTCATTGTACGCTGTTGTCTAATGGATTTGAGATTGAGAGTTCAGCTTTAATAAGATCAGTGTCCATTAAATTGATGTGATTTCTCTAGAGCATGGTGCTACATTAATGAACTGCTTCTCGTGGTTATCAGATTTCCGTTTTCCGCTGAAATTCCTCCCTCCCTCCTTATGAAATCAACATCCTCCTGATGGTTGGCTGTGTTGTTAAATTGTGTTAAATTATCAAGATGTAGAGTTGTTTCCCAATGCAAGCATCGCTCTTACTGTGAACAAAGCCCAAGTACAAACTTGGGCACCAACCAGCTGACCCTAAATTATACAATAAATTGTATGTTTTGTTGTGTTGACCTAGCAAACACATAACAGCCAAGCAACTGCATAGCAACATGTTAAAAGACACTAGCAAGCACATGGCAACACCCTGGCAACCAACCACAGAATCATAGCATTGTAGTGGTCTATTTTATATCAGCAAGTACTTGGGGAAACAATGAACATTAATGTAATTTGTTGCTGTAGATTTAGATATTTTAATGTTGCGTTGTGATTCTGTAAAAAGTCAATACTTCACCTTCATGTACGTAAGGAGTTAACAGAAGCTCTACAGCCTATTCTCTGGGCCAGATCACCATGTGACAGTGGGGATATTTACTCTGTAGAGAGATGCTGGATGCACTCAGGTGCTTTTAGGTTCAAGTGCTGATGATGCAACTGCAGTAACCCTTGCTCTGTTTTGATTGGCCCTTTGGATTAATTATTGTTTATGCTGAGTGTGGAGTCAGTGTTCTGTTTTGATTTACAGCTTATGCTGAATAAGTGGATAAGTTACACTTTAATCATCATTTCTAAAGTTAAAGCTGTAGTTTGACCTTATTTTTATAGCTGGTAGTTTTTGGTGTGTGTGTTTTCGAAAGAACCTTTGCACCTTTATATTACACCCAAGATGCGCTATTGCGCAATAATATATAGATTTATCTCTCAAGCAATCAAAGGAACCCAAACTTTTAGTGTAAACCAAAGCATTACAATAACATGTTTGTAAGATCAAGCTTAATATAAGAGAGGAGCTTCAGTGATTCCAGTGGGTTTTGATGCTGGTGAGAAGAGCATATTTTCCTTTCATCTCTCACAGCTCCCATTTTTAACCCAAACTAGCGGTCAGTCAGGGCACGTTCCCGTCCAGTTCCGCTGCAATAAACAAGTAACTCAGTCTCTGATCAGCTGCCAAGAATGATTTTTTTTGTAAATATAGACATGTAAATGCTTTCCGTGATTGGTGGGAAACAGTGACGTGTTTGTTTTCTTGAGTCGAAAATATGGTGATTAGAGAAAGTTTGTGGGTGTTCACATACAGATAAAGGAACACTGGAGACACAAGGACACATTCCTGGCCTGTGCGATTTTAGTCACACTAGAGTCAAATGCCTGCACTGCGGGAGATCTGTCCTTACAGAACAGTCTGAAGGACAAGTCTTTACTTTTAAAACATCTCCCTTCCCCCAGCCAAAAGCATTTACAGACGTTTTAAACCTGAGCACAAACTTTACTTTCAGTCTTCTCAGAATTGTTAGCTATCAAAGTAAACTTAAACTTACATAGTAAACCATGTAGATCTTTATTAGCATGTGGGTATGCCTTTAATTTTTTAAATTTTTGATAAAGTTTGTTGTGTCGGTCTAACATTGCTCAAAGGTGCTTTTTTATTATGGCAGACTTTCGTGACTTTGATCTGACAGAGATTAACTTCCTCTGTGTATACATTGGGAGGTATCCCAAATGTACAGGTTTGCTGACATTTGGGATGTAGTGTTGACAAAGTAATGACAGTTCAGTCAACTGGCTTGAACTGTGCTTGTGTTTGAGAACTTTGTTGAAATGTTGAAATGTTCAACATTTAAATGTAAAAATATTCAGTTCAATATTTATTTGTTTTGACTCACTTTGTTTACAAACCACACACCTGTGTGAGTGTGTAACCTGATATTGCAGAACTGGAGAGATGCTGCCAAAGGTTTTTAGCCTGAGGAAGGGAAAGAAGATAATGAAATGTGTGTCATTACAGGTTTAATGTCTACTAGGTAGAAATGTGGGTCTTGAATTTACAGTGTTTTACATTTTGCATAATCACCCACTTACATCATCTGTGATATAATGTGATGGGATGTGATGGTCTTTCTTCACGAATCTGAGAACAGAGTCTGTCTGGTTCTGTGTTGTTCTCGCAGGATCAGGTTTGTGTGCCTTTGTCATGTTATTGGTCTACACTGGACCATTACACCTGTGACATCACCAAGATTTGAATTTCATTTTAAATTTAAATGAAGGCAAATTCTGACAGGAATAATTTCACTATGAATGTTGCAGTCATAGCCCAAGGTAGCTTATTTCAGACCCAGAAATGGTCAAATGTTTCTGTTTGTGTGTGTTGCAAGAGATCCAGGCTTTGATGTTTGCCTGGCTGTAGAAAATCAGCATGTGTTTGGTCTTGATGGGTCTCAGAGCTGATTGGCTGTCGTCTTCTCAACAAAGCGACTGCCATCATTTTTGTTCGTTTGAAAAATACTTGTTTATTCAGCTGCTGCAGTATTGCGTAACCAGTGGTATAGGTCATGTGAGAGTGTGTGTGTGTGTGTCTGTGTGTGTGTGTTTGTCTGCTGTTGACCGGTAATAGACTGGGAGTGTGGCTGTGAGTCATCAGTCTGGAGTCTGGTTTTGTGTCAGATCCCAGGAGGAATTCTGGGAATATTTGCACAAACTTAGTGGTGTGTCAAAAGTTTTCATAGGCTACTAAAAACCTGGCTGGTAAATGCAGAATCTCAATGCACGTAATTCACAAGCTCTACATGTGTCCCACCCCTGCATGTTTGGTTTTGGACAGATGATCTTCTAGTTATGCCTTACTGATGTCATTTTTGTGGGTAGGGTCTGATACATGTAAACAGTACTTTGTCAGCATAACATGTTAATGACAAGAGTAGATATAATGGTTATAACTTTGGTTAGTAAGTTTCATCAATTGATTCTGCTCAAACTATTCAAGCGTGGCCCAGTTTTCTGAACTCTAACATGTGGACATGGAATTGAACACACAAATAAAGGGGTCCAGAAAACCTTGAAGGCTCTACATAGGAAGGATACCCGCAGCCTATAGAGAATATTTCTCTTAGATGAGATGTCCCTTTTTTGCTAAATCTCATTATTTCTTTTATTTTCTTACTCTCTTTTTCTCTCCTTCCTTATAAGGGAATGCTGTGGCCAGACAGCTCTCCAGTCAGTGCAGAGGAACTGGAGAATGAGCACATTGTGATTGTGAATAGTTTGGCTGTTTGGACTAAATTTAGACAAGTGGGCACTCCAGGCCTGCCCCACCTTCAAACACACACGTTGGGTTTTCATGTTTAATGGGGACATTCCCTGACGTAATGGTTTTTATACTGTACTAACTGTATATTATATCCCCCTAACCCTAAACCTGCCCATCACAGAAAACTTTTTAAAGTTTAAAGCCATTTTAGATTTTTAAAAAAGATCATTCTGTATGATTTATAAGCTTGTTTCCTCATAGGGACGTAAAAATTGTACTGACAATCGCAAACTTTACTGGTATTACTATACTTTTGGTAACATTTGGTCCCCATAACATAAATACTGGGACCACACACACACACACACACCTGTCATGTGGGACTCTCACAATGTGGCTGGATAAGGTGACTAGATGCTGTGCTATAAGCATGTGCGTCTTAAAAATAAAGTTGCTATTTACATCATTCAAGTGTATGTGTGTGCGTGTGTGCGTGTGTTTTCATATGTTTAGACTGAATAGCCTTGTGTGACGTTCTCTCTGTGCTAGAAGAAATGAGATAATTGTCAGTGACTGCAGATTAGATGGAGACAGTTATATACTCTACCAGCCACTGTATCGTGACTCACTGTCTCCACTGGGCTGTGTGTATGTGTGTGTCTGTTTCTGGGATTTGAAATCTGTCTGTGACAGATTGTACAGAGTTTATTAGGAAGCACATCACATCCACCTGTGCTTGAGAGAATGTGACATGTTGTGATTTAATTACATCTGAAATCACATTAGCAGTGTGGATCGTGACCACTGGAGCTGGGCAATGTAGCTAATGTGGTATCTCATTTTAAAGCATGTAAAATGCCACATAACCATAGAAATTTGTTGAACTTTTGTTATTTGCGGTTTAAATCTTAGTGCTTATTCTGTTAGTAACCTGAGGACGCTAACCTATATCGCTGACACATTGTTTAGGGGATTTTTTTTATGTTACCACACAGCTAACGTTTTCAGAACGTTGGCTAACAATCTCTGAAGGTTCTTTCAAAGTTGTGAATTAAACGTTTTTGTTACTTAATGGAAACGATAGGGACACATTCTTACAACTTAAATTGTTAGTTGGGAAGTCTATCTGGTTTGTTTTTTTTGGAAGATGGGTAAACGTTCCAGTTTTGGTGTTGCTTTTTGTGTTGCCATATAAGGTACACAGCTTCTCTCCTACTCAATTTTGTCTTTTCTTTTGGATGCACCCAAGTGTTTTTACGAGGTGTTGAACAAAAGGGCAGTGTTCATCTGTGGAGAGTTGTCCATATGTTTCTGTCTGAATGAACAGACATTATGGAAAAAACAGATGTATATCCACAGCAGTTGGTCAGTCATTTTCTGATTTCTTCATCCATTAGATAAGTTTGATTGTGGGCAGCTTTCAAAGGTCAATTGGACCTTCTCTCATTTAAGTGAACAACTTCAGTCTTGTTGAAAATTGGGGAGCCTTCAGCACACATTTTCCAGTGTCTTGTGGTGGTGTGTTGTGTAGCTGTGGATTATTTTTAGTTGGATAGAATGTATTTTAATGTAACAGATTGTGTGTGTGTGTGTGTGTGTGTGTGTGTGTGTGTGTGTGTGTGTGTG